>WURT03505304.1:0-21652 GCA_009936505.3 Holothuria glaberrima | reverse complement strand
CCGGCTCGACTTGAACCAATTGGTTGGAAACTGGGCCGTTAAACCTCATCTAACTAACTAACTAACTAACTTACAGCTGTACAGGGCGCGCCGGCAATATTGCGTATGTTTTACAAAAAAAATATATGTATATATATATATATATATATATATATATATCTTGAAAACCAATATTTGAAGATGTAAAATGACAGATAAAACCAAAATAAGGCACAAAAGAAGCTTTCTATTCAAAAATAAGGTTTTCACAGAAAAAAGCCCGTTGGTTACTGCTTAAGAATAATTTTTGGCTCAAAAGTTGAAATGCTGAGCTTCCATAAGTCCTGTAGGCCTAATGCATAATATTTTGAGGAGATAAAGCTATTGCTTGAGTTTACCTGTGAGACTGAATGGTTAAACAGTATTTAACGCTATTTTCTTCTTGTGTCATATTGGTGCATTTTAAACGTAATGTTGTCCTTGGGGCATAAGCTCACATGGAACATCAATTACAGTGATTCTCAAGTGACCTGAGGGCCGAGGGCCAAGGGCCGAGGACCGAGGGGCCAGTTCTACTAGTGCCCGAGTCGTTTTGACTTTGTCACAATAGTAGTTGCCAGAGCAGAACTACAAAGTTCGCTTTCTCATTTACATTTTGAACTGTTTGTCCTGCGGGACATTCTAGACCTCGTAGAAGGTAGCATGTGGCCCGGGCCCTGCACGTGAGGATCAGGGGTGAGAGGTGTCTCTTTTTTGTGGAGCTTCATATCTATTCATCAACATTGAAATCGAGATACATAACAACAGATATTAACTTGCTACAACATCCTATCACACTTTCCTTAAAGATAAGGCTTGTTATATGTTGGCACTGTTATTTGAATCCCTTGTGATGATCTCGTCATTTCCAGGGAAAAGCAAGGGGAAAATTCTGGCTTATCGCAAAACTGCAGTAGTAACTTTTATGAACAGACCGCTTAGCTGATGAAATCAGATAACAAGTCCATTATGGTATATGGTTACTCTATTCGTAGTTTCATGGGAAACCGCAATAGGAACTAATCCAATGTTGTGATTCCTTTTAAAACATGTAATGCCAAACAACGAGATAGTCATAGGGAAAATGGTAATATACTTAAAGGGAACATGCAGTGACTTAAATAAAAGAAAATAAAAATAAATATTTTACCAACTTCATAGTCGTACAGATGGAAGTTAGACCAGTGTTTTCACATTCCGATCTATGTAATGCGAGCTGTAGTAATTGCAGACAATCTTTCTTTTTTACTTACGAGCTTAGCCCATAACCTATTTGAAACCATTAATCTGTAGGAACTTTTCTTGGCGATCGAGACTATTAGACAGTCTTAATCACACGGAAAGGAAAATCAGTTTTACTTAGACAATGTTTAGCCTCAAAATTTATTGAGAAACGAATGTACTCAGTCCGGGTGAAAGACGTCTATAACTTTGTGATAGAATCTATTCTATTTAATCTTCTTGGTGAAGCTACTTTAGCCCTTATAACATCGGTGTCACCAGGATTTCAAAAGTGGAAAGGGGCAGGTAATGGGGACAAGCAGGAATGCAGAGGTGGGGGGGTGTGTTCGCATTGATCCAGTATACTGTACACCTCAGGAGCCGACAAGAGGACAAGCGGAGGAGCCAATCCCCCACCCCCATTCACTCCTTTTGGTGGCGCTGCAGCCTTTAAAGGGAATAAGCTTATTCTAAAATTACATTGAAAAATTGGCTCGATTTTACTAATCTTCTCGTATTTACCTGAATATCTTTTGTCATATTTGTGAACTTTGACAATGCATATAAAAGGTAAAGTAAGGAGTAATTCTGTAGTAATTTAACACTTCACATCACAAAAAGTTTGACACATGATTTAAACTAGTTATTTATGAATTGGGATACTGTCTGACTTTTGTATGCTAATTAATTTAAATTATATGGTAACTGGGTCTTATTAGAGGATGAATGTTGGTATGTGTGTATGCAAGAGTCGGACCTAACAACAATTGTCGATTAGATATGCAAGTTTGCGAATGCATATTAGGTAATCATGTACTGGAGAGGGGGATGTTCCCAGGCATGTACAGTGCTAACGTCATGAGTATGTACCACTATTGGTATAATTTACTCTCCGGCATCTGCCCCGGGTAGATCGCACTCCTGTGTCCACTCTACGTTTTCATTGACTTCTCAATATCTATGGCGCATTTTAAGCGACCGGTACCGCTGGTCAGGGAGCAGATACCTCTGCCACCGGATAACCGACATTAAGTTGTAGCGTTTATGATGCCCCAGAGGAAAGGAAGCTCAACCAAAGAAATGGACGGCATTTACTCGCTAACGGCGTCAACAAAATAAATAAACAAATTGAGAACAACAAACCGTTTAAATCATTCAAGAAAGGATAGTTAGCATATCTTTCCTCAGCCTTCTATATCGACGAGTTGGCAGGCAGCCTATGTTTGTGACCTCTCATAATAACATTAGCTGCACTGTATTAAGTAGGACAGACTTTCTTTGACACAGTGAGAATAAGTACAAATATTAACTTGGATAAGACTTCATTTAAACAGTAACCTCAAACTGTCATGGCGGATCCATTCTCCCCATCGCCGATTTATATTTCATTCGTTACAATTATATCATTGCCCGTCACGGCAGGTGTTAGTATATTCTCCCTTGTTGACGAGCAGTTTACCTTCTACGATAATACTCGCCTGCAGTTATGGCGATTAATTAACAGGGTCGATTATCCGGTGGACTGCTTCACTCAGTAGAGTACTATTCGTTGTTTCGGGCGGCTGATTAACTACCAAGCAGTTTACCCGGAGTGGAGTGAAAATTTACTCCAAATAGAGGGATACTTCACACACATGGAATGAAATATCGCTCTATTCGGAGTGGATTTTCACTCCACTCCGGGTGAATTTCACTCTTACTAGGAATGATCCCTGAGCACACTCTTTTTTGGAATGAATTTCGCTCTCTTGTTTTTTAGAGTGTAGGGGCGCCATCTAAGAACACTAGTCTACTGACCTTTCTAAATGAAAGGCAACCTTCTATCCGCGGTCATGGTTGCATAGCGTCATCTAATGAAAACCGGTGAAGATTTGGATTACTAAGTCATTATTATGATGAACTCGGTGTGATGTCATGTATTGAAAAGTTTTCAAAATAACAGCTTTTGCTGACGTGCAAAATTAAGACGACCTTAGTGTTATTCCGTGATCTTCAAAAGTCTCTAAAGACGTGTATTGTGAATAGTAGTATGACCTTAGTGACATCCAGTGATCTTGGAACATTTTCAATTGCGTGGTATGATTACAGTGGCATTGAAATATGAAGTAGATATGTCTGTTCTTTTAATAGCTTTAATTGCTCTATGTCACTGTAGGATTTACTAAATTTAGGCTGTAGTATAGCCTTACTGTAGGCTGTGCTACAGCCTAACTGTAGACTGTATTACATTCTAACTGTAGGCTGTATTACAGCCTAACGGTAGACTATATTACACCTTTCAGCCTCAGCACCTGGTCGTTCATTGATGTAAGTGAATAATTTACGGTTTGTTTACATTTGGTGGATAATGTGATGGGTGGGGCAATGACTCAGAGCTGCTTGTTCGAGTCGGTGACAGTCTTTGTTAGGTGATATGCATGGATAAATGAGCGTGGCATAACCGACGTGATAATTCAGTAACTAGCACATCACATGCAAGTCGAGAAATTAAACAAGTTTTATGAAAGGGTCGATGCATCTGCGCAGAATTCTCGTTTCCCCCTCGTTCTTATACAAAATTTCGGTATGAACAATTTCACCCATTTAAAGACCTTTTCATATTTAGCACAGCTATTCAAAGGGCTAACACCAAAATATGCCATGAGAGTACCTCAGTGATTATGATAGTACCTTCGGAGCTGTGAACTTTATTGGAGTACCATAACGCAATACTTCTTACTCACACACGCTGTACAGACTCCTCCCAAATGCGTGTAATGAATACAACGCACAGATACAGGTGTTCCGGACTATACATAGGCATGCAAGCACTGCCCGATTTGGGGTAGTAGCCTCCCCCCTTCCCGCTTACTCACAGAATTCTCGCAAAATGTATTTCTTGGACAGACAGATATATATATATATATAATACATATATATAAAAAAAAAATATATAAATATATATATACATATATATATATATATATAAATGTATGGCAATGAGCAAACACTAGCTAGACCTATACATGTTGCAAAGTATAGTCAATGCGCATTATTTTTAATCCAATTATGCAAATTTAACAATGCCCCATTTTATGTTCAGCTGCAAATTACTGACTCTCCAAAAGGTCCCATCATATGTTTCCAAAAGAACTTAAACATTCTCTTGCAACAGACGTTTTATTAATACATGTATCATAATCAAACAAATCTTGTTTATTTTTGATCACAATTGTTTTGGTTTTGGGATTTAACAATGCGGAATGTTTTCCTTCCCGGGAAAGGATAAACATAACTCGAGAAATGAAAACAAAAGACTCATAGCTTTGAAGGCGAACCTTAGATAAACTTTCACGAATTCGAAACGGCTTGAAACCTACTAAACGTTGTCGGCGAGTGATGTTTCTTTAACAACACTCTATCACTTCCTCCTTTCGTCGTGCCTGTAAACCTTACAGGCATCTTTTTCTTTACGTGGGTTTTAAATACGATCTCAACTCGGCAGCAAAAAGAAACAGGTTCCTCTACCACCACTGTGTGTGACGTAATCAGAGCAGGGCGTGGGATGGGGGAAGTCATCCTTCCGTCTATAAGCCAAATAAATTGATAGTGGCTTCGTTTCTTTGAACTTTGGCTGTTGTAACTAAACAGCAATTAGAAGTAATGTGTCTGTGTTTGATCAAATTTTTCGGGTTTCAGTGAGAGCATAAGGTGATTGTTTTATTTGACTTCTCCTTCATTAAACTTATCCCCCCTTTAAGCTCCCCCTTCATCTTACCTGTCTCTCATTTTTCTCCTGATAATCGATCAGAAACGTCTCGCCATCAAGAGACGTGCTACTACTTGTACACGGGAACAATCTGACTGAAGCTACTATATTTTTACGGCTAATTGTTTGGAATACCAAAAGACCATGTGCAATGCTCGTCCATTGTCATTCTCTAATCTGCTAATTCCCCAATAAAGGGTACTCGGATGAGAGGGGTGGATGGGGGTGGGGCAGCTTACCGGGTAAAAAAGGGAAAGGGTGTTTGAAACATATTATTGTCTTTTTAGTCTGTGTAACAACAAAAGTTCAACAACGTGTTGATGATATCCTGTGAGGTTTTGAGCAACGATCATTATATCATGAATGCTCGACGGACTTTTATTAACGTAGTGTGATATCGATATGTTTTTGGTAAGGACGAAATGTTTTGCCAAAGTTCCACGCAGAGCAACTTGGGTCGATGTCACAATACAATGCAAACAGTATCGAAGAAGTGTACAGTTTATTTGGAAAACTGTTGACATCAAATAACTGAGGCTTAAGCTGTTACGCGTCGTCAATTAACTTTCAACAGTGAAATTAAAAATATTTTCATAATATTTCTTTTCTGAATAATCTTAATTTAGTATTGATCACAGACTTAAACTCGTTCGTAAATATAATTATAATAAATATAGAAAAAAAACAGTTATTCCAACAGCACATGTCTGGAAAATGACGTCATTGCAACAATACAACAAATATAATCTTGAGAACATTTCGTTACCCTTTGTTGTATGTTTCATTGCATTGTTCCTGTTACTAACTTAGCATTATTCGACTGGATATATTTACTAACGATCAATTTCTCACTTCAGGAAATCACAGAGTGTGTATGAAAAGTAATTGAAACACAAACAAATACAAAGTAAGTCATTCATTTAGGACCCTGAAAAATCAACATAGACTTACTAAAAGTCCTCAGTAATCCCACAATCATAGAGATACCCAACAAGGAAAAACAAAGATTTTTTTTTCAAATATTAAGTATCTGATTGCAGGCTCGTATAATTAAAAAACAAATAGAAAATTGCAATTTAAGAGGTAACTGAGTATAACATTGGAATATGTTTGTTGGAACCTTAAAAGGAACTTCATACTGACTAACGGTGTACCGATGTATCGAATAAAGTCGGTATATCATATTCATATTAGTTTATCTGAGTTGTAAACTGTACTCTGAATATTTGATTTAGAGGCTTGTCGTGGTCTTGTGAACAAGTATTATAGCAAGCCTTCAGAGAGTGCGGGAAAATGACAGAAGCCTTGAAGAACAGTGTCAAACAGGCCCGTAGCCAAGGAGGGGGCCAAGGGGGGGGCGGCGAAAAGGTTTTCAGTTTGCCATTGAATTAATACGTGTTACACATTTTGCCCTCTAAGAAAATCCCCCCCGAAGCCATTTCCTCCCCCTTCAGTACCTTGTCCGGCTGCCGGCCTGGGTCATTGTCAAACTTCAAAGGCTTATAAAGTTTATAAAGTTCTTCACAAATTTTGTGCCTGGAAAATAATGACATTTTACAGAGGAAACAAATAAGGATTTTTCGTCCTTGGATGGGGGAAGGGGAGCATACTTCCGCCTCACCACATATATGACCCGACTGTATTCGTCTTTAAAGAATCATTTTGTAGTTAGGAGCAGTCCCTCAGCCAGACAAGGTACTGAAGGGGAGTGGGCGAAATGGCTTCCCGGGGGGGGGGTCAGGGGGCCAAACGTGTAAAAATGTATTAAGTCAATGGTAACTTGAAAAATTCATAGGGGGAAAGATTTTCAAGGGGGCTTTACCCCTGTTGGCCCCCTTGACTACGGGTCTGGTTAGAAAAAGCGGAAAGTAGAAGGCATTGGCGACAACAAGTACCGATAAACCGCTCTCCGAAAACCTGTAGGACCAAATGTATCGGTCAGACTGAAGAGACTAACAAAATATTAAAACGTATACAGATATATGGCAAAAAGCATCAACAATATAAAAAAAACGAATGAAAAAAAAGAAACAATATTATAATGAAAAAAGTATTCCCCCCCCGAAAAAAATATCACGCCTTAAAATCAAATCGAAGCTTTTCCAACAGTTGTTATGTGCATTATTCCGGATATGTCTGCTAGGCTTTAGTTAAGCATGATGTTCTGAGGTGGACGATAATCCTAAGGACTTTTGTAAAAAACACTTTATTTCTCGGTGTATAAAGTGTGCAATATTTAAAAGTTAAAGACTATAATACTTTACTAGAGAAATACCGAGGTTGCGACTATGTAAGTCAATTTCTAGCTTCCAGCGACGCGTAAAGGAAGAAATCGATGCACTAACGTACGCGGAAATAAAAAATCATAGTTTTTCCGTATTACAGTTAATGGAAAATTGACATGACATTTAATGTCCTTTAATATTACCGATATTATCGTTGTCACATTTAGAGTGACTTCGCAGTGCAATAAGGCGAGAAAATGATAATAAATAAACGATGGGTTGATTCCTAAATTTCTCTAATATGATCTAGGCAGGATGTTCCTGCTCATTAAACCTGATACGTCCGGCTGACAAAGTGTTAAATTTAACGCAACATTAACGAAAATAACCAGAGTAATGCTCTATGACAGGCGTTGATTGACGTTTGGCATGTATTTAGATTGCGCATGTGCTAAAATATGAAAGTCTTGAAAGAAGCTAAATATACTCAAGTTGCAGGAGTGACTTTTATGTCAGTAATCCACAGTTGGATTTGTAAACAATCCCAACCCCAAAGTTTGGTTCAAAATCACTAAGTTGAAGGTTAAAGCTACACATTTGGCTTGGAAATTTAACAAAATTTGGAGTTATACCACTCAGGCAACGAAGCTGTAACCAGCATTTGAAAGAAAATGACAATTACTTCTGACCAATTATAAATTCTAAACATTTTCATTGGCTAGATGTTTCTTTGCAACGGAGTCATGCAAAACCATTTTTTCTCTTGCTGTGTAGAGAAGCAGTTCGGTAATCAAAAGTGACCGAACCTTTGAAGGTAACTTTTCCGTAATTCCAAGTAATCAAAAAGGCTTGCCGCCTCGCCCACTTGAGAAATTTCCCAGTTTCGTCGGGGAACCTTCGTGCAACAAGGGTATAATTCCCAATAGCGACATATCCCCGGACAGTTTACTTGTGCTTGCTATAAAGGGGGGGGCAGTTCTCCAATAAAAACCTCAAATTTTATTCAATAATAATCCAAATTTGTACATTTTTGCAAAATAAAAACAGCAACTGTTGAGCGCCAAACATTTTGTGTTTGATTATAACAGTTCGTAAACTTTGTCGAAGACTTGGGTTGCTGGCCCTCTATTTGGGATGTTGCCACCCCAACCACCCACCAAGCTGGCAAATCCTGGCGCCACTCATGCACCAAAATACCCTCCAGTAAATATTTCCGGTTGCACTGTGGTCCTCAGATAACTTGTAAACAACCCCTGACATAAAATAAAATTGTATCTTGGTCTGTTAAGTCATGCCCACCTTGGGTAAACATATTTTTGCAATTAACAGAACTTGTTTATTTGATGAGGACATGAATTTTTATTTGGGTTTGATTGTACGAATATGTCAGACGTACGGTATTTTGTTTCAAAGAAAATAAAGAACGTTTAAATGAGAATTCCTGACCTAATGTCAGACCGTTGTGACGTCACCACGGTTAAATATCTGTAGCATATCCTTATGAATAACCTACGCACAATTTATTTATGCAATGCTACTTTGTGTGCTATTATTGCACTAAACGTTACAAATGAAGGTACATTTAAAACCTTGTGAGGTAATTTCCGCCTTTATCGTTGCAGAAAAGTATCAGTAGATGGACCGATGAGCCTAAGAGTGGATTAGGCAAAATGATGGCGCTTAATTAAGAGTTCTGTGTCGATTGCTGACTATTCAGGATTGAGTGTTGATGGTAGAAGCTGTTGATCTATAATGTTTAATCAGTAGCATAGGCTCACTGACTTTTTGTTCGGCTAGGACCTCCTTCGTATTTACCCGACGAAAACCTTTATCACACGGAGAAGTTGCCCTAAAATATGCCAAGATATACTTCTTTTGCCGAACTCCCGAGGCTGGGTGGTAGGGGTTACATTCCCCAGCCCATTTCTCGTACGCCTATGATTATTAGCATAGTTATACCTTACGTCACAACCCGAAAGTGGTACAAGTACACAAGTCTCGTTGCAAGGCGTGACGTCACGCTCAACAACTTTAGTTAACTTCCACCTTATGTATGTTCATTTTGTACTGTGACGTGTCGCCTTGTTTGTTTTCCTACCAATTTCAAGTTGTGACATGGCGGTTGACTGCCCTGTTTCTTAGTTTCAACGTTTTTTAACGCCAAACGTCACCGTCTCCTACCACTCGATTGGACACAGCCGGATGATTGACTCCTCTCTGACGTCATCAAAGACTTAGGGGTTGCCTAACCAAACATCAATCACTACTATGTGCGATTAATTAATTACAATGTATCAATTTAACAAAAGTTTATTATAAGAAATATATAGTTTATAGGCTAGTAGACAAATATCTCTCAATCTTGGTATATTAAATTAATTACATCCTTGAACGATACAACGATCATTTTTCTGCTTGAGTCCTTTAAATCCTCTAAAATGGTGGCGCTATGGAATTCTTCAAACTTTTCAATGGTTGTTTTTCACTCTACACCCCGTTCACCATGTTGACGTTGGAAGGCCCAAACCGGCTGTGACAAAAGGGGCAGTTGTCCTCTGATTTCTTCAAAATCTATAACTATTAGCCTACTTGTTAAAGAATGAAAATGTGAGAACTTACATTGTCCTAGGTATGATTTTAAGGCCCTCAAAA
The DNA here is from genome assembly GCA_009936505.3 of Holothuria glaberrima. Lineage (NCBI taxonomy): Eukaryota > Metazoa > Echinodermata > Holothuroidea > Aspidochirotida > Holothuriidae > Holothuria > Holothuria glaberrima. The sequence goes on along the minus strand of WURT03505304.1, from coordinate 11,788 downwards.
CCTGGACAATTGCATGTATGGGTTCTATTTTTTCGAAATTTACTATGAGAGTTGCCCGAACCCCTCAGGTAGAAGCGTCCGTAAGGGTACTCTACCCGACGAGTGAATCCCTTTCCTCCAAGTACCGGATCTACTTACAACCGTTTGGGAATGGTGTTGCCCGTATTGTATGATAGACATATAGCACATGACACTTGTGGGCTTAAGTTCTTTATTATCTTTTCTCGCACAACTTGCCACAACATGTTGTATAAAAAGACTATGATTACCTTCTATGATATGTTAAAGTCCATCAGATTGTAAGGTAGCTATTCCGGTCACATAAAACATCATTCGACTAAATCATGTCAAAATGATGTCTCATGTGAATTTTCTACTTTGTTTTGCTATCTTTTGCAGAGACACACAGACTGTTAATTACCCCCGAAGCATTGGGATCTGCACTACCGTCATTTCACCGAGTTTCGAGCTACGAGGTTAATTTCTTTACCACCATCACTCACTTGCATATGTTTGGACTCTTAACCCTTTGACTTCCAAGTTTATTAAGAGAATTGAGAGGGCGCTCTTCCGAGCCCCTTCACGGGCTTATGGCAGTCAAGGGGTTAAACATGGTCAACTGTTATTTTCCTAGTAATGCTTATGTGTGTACACTTTAGGTAAAGTAGTAAGCTCGGCGACACGGATACTAAGAACATCGTCTACAGAGATGAATTCACACCCTTTAGGTAAAGTAGTAAGCTCGGCGACACGGATAACAAGACCATCGTCTACAGAGATGCATTCATATCTTCATTGCATTGGTGACGACATAAGGCAGCGGGGTAGGTAAAGTGATGTACCCGACGTACACAATACAATGGTGGGGTATTAAAAACAACTTCAAGCGGGTCTACGTGGATTAATGACAATGCTTCATGCAGGCCTCTCGACGGCACGGGTAAAACAGGCATTCAGGCTACAGAAATGTATTTCATATCTCCTTGCATTAGCATGTCACTAGAGGACCTATTAGCCTAAAGTTGCACCTCTGCAGCTTTCTCCACCTTTCCCCAGAGCTGCTATCTTTACTTTAATCAGGGAGGTGTTAGGACACCTCCCTGCTTTAATCTATTGAGCTACCCGATACACATAGCCTTTTACAGTTCTTACTGTAAATGCTGATTGAGCAAACAAGCCCAAGGTACTATTGATGACCACAACTCTTATGGCTTGCAAGATGTACCACACATACTATTGTTCAGGGTTAGACATGCACTACTGCACAACCTTTTCAGTGCACAGAAAATGGGAGAGCTGGGTGTTAGACAATTACTCATGCTCTAATAAACCACGGAGCTATTACGTAATAGCTCCATGAATAAACTAAATCAGAAAACCCGCTCAGACAGGCACACGGCGGGATTTTGAGTTCTCAGAAGATGCAACTTATTACTAATGGAAATATTAGCAGCATGAGTGACAACATAAGACAATGGAATAGGTTAAATGACATACCCCACGAAGACAATAAAATGGTGGGGTATTAAAAACAACGTTTTAGCGCAGCCTCTACATCATGTGGATTTAATGACAGTACTTCATTTAAGCCTCCTCAGTTTTTCTTTTTCTGTAAGTTATGACTCGGCGAATGCAATAACACCAGTAGTTTCATCCAGAAATTATATTATGCTTCACTCATCACTTTTAAAGGTCAACTGGTTTTTTTCTACCGCATGATCTAGCCGAGTCTTTCATTCTTCATGGTTGTATTATAGGATTATTTTTCTACAATACCAAAGGTTTTGTTTTACACCCGAAAAAGGTTTGTTCCGTGTTTGCGATGAGCTGGGCACCAGGAACAGCGTAGTTTTCTCAGTAAGGCAGACAAATGTGGACTGATACCAGAATATTCAGGAAGTGAAAAAGCCTTTATTTCTGATACTGAGTGGTTTGAACTTTTACTTTCGATAGTTATCGAGATCCCTGCTTCCGCCGTGTGTTTTGTGCGGTCACGGCGAACCTTAAAGGTCAATCTGACTACCCTATGAACCATCCGAGCGCAAACTCAGAAAAGGATACCCAACCAGTCGATACTTTGATAAGAATCTTGACATAGTATTTGACACGTATTGTAAAAAAATGTTTTGGATTGTAAACTAGTCTCTATCAATTATTCTTGGTTGCCTTTCGGTCACGAGTTATTGATTAACGTCGTGTTGAAGAATGGAGGGTAGGCCCGTCTATGTCTTTATTCATGTCCAGACCTATGATCAATCAAGCAACACTTCTAACGCTTTTATATTGAGATCATACAATATCTAACGTTTTCGACGCCTCGCTTCATATACCACTGCAAATATATCTCTGTTTAGTATCGACAAAAGCTTAGCCACCCCAAGTTGAAGCATTGTGTTCCCTTTTCGTGTTGGAAATGTGCACACTTCCGGTCTCTCTTCCGGCATTTTTACAATCAAAACAGAGTAGTGTTAGGAGTCGAAACAAAAAGGGTTAATAGATTAATTGTGTCCTAATATTCGAACATCGTGCACAATTTTGAAGCCATACTGGGGAAGAAGGAGACATGAACCATTCTCTGTTCTGCTATAATCGATGAACCGTTCCTCGCAGCCATTGATGGCGATTGATGCGAGGTAGTCCGTTTATACCCGTAACTCCTCGACTTCACCACAACCAGATTTACCCCTGTATACAGTTGAAAGGACTCTTTATTCAAGATTCTAGAATACAACCTCTTTCCTAAAGTTTTCAAACTGTTAATTGTAAAATAGATAAAGATTTTCCTGCACGTGATAAAACGTTTTAAATATTGCAATCGTCATTTATTAACTCAGATGTTTTTAAACTATTTTATATCTTTTCTTTTATTATTTCTTTATCTGTAAAACATTTGTGGCCATTTAACTTGCCACTTCAAGACTCCATTAAATTGAGAAGTATATTAGATATGCTCCTACAGAACTTTGGATGGATTCTACCACATTTTACAAACACTGTTACAGACTAACATAGGATACAAGATTCTTTAAGTAATTATTACGAGAATGTATTACCTCTTCAGGTACACCAAATCCTTTAATACAGCCCTGTTTTATATTTTCTAACCTGAAGGAGACTGGAATCCTCAAAGACTATTGCGTGAACGCTAGTGATCTCTCGGCTTGTTTATACATTAGCCGATTGGGTTGGATGGGCGTAACCTGTTGCTGGTTTTCATTAGCGTACGGAAATGCGTTTCACTAGGGGTGGAGGATGAGTTGGGTTCTTTTGTCCGACACCGAAATGCAAAATGTTAAAAGTCTACTCGAAAAAATAATTAGTCTGCATGAATGAGGGCTGCATCTCCTCCCCCAATCCCCCATCGCCACCTCATCGCACCCCATCTCTATCCCCATCAAACATTTCCCATACTCAATTTCACATTCTTCACCTCTCATCCCCATCCCCAGCACTAGACACAACCTTAAATCCTGTGCTGGTTGTTGATCGGTGCGTGGTATTTACGACATAACGTATCAATTTAATGACAAACATGAAATAAAAAAAAAAATAAATAAATAAAACACTTTCAGATTTGAAGCCTAAGCCAAGGAGTCATCTTTCTGCAAACGTGCGTACAAACCTTCTCTTAGTGATCTGTTGAACTCTCTTATATCGTAATATCCGGAATTTGCTTCCATAAGAGATACGTATTCCCATTTACGGCCATTTTGCACAAGGTGAAATGGTCACGTTTGCATTATGAGCTCAATGTTCTTCCGGTAAAGTGTAAATAACAGACTCTACATTTTATTCACAGAAAGAACGAATTGCAAAATATATTGGCAACTATTCGGCTTCATGACATCACCTTTCTTCATATACGCATGGTGCATATTTCATCCCAGGTGGTCGTCACTGAGAACGGTCCTTACCACCTTTTTTGAGGGTTATTCCTACTATTACTACCATAGTGAAAAGTGTTCAGTCTCGAGCCTTAGGCTTGTACTCAGGGTAGGGAATAAAGGGTCGAGTAGAATTCTAATTAATGACCCAAATTTCATTTAGCCTAAACAATGCATCTTTGCATGTCATTGCATGTCATATCTAATCAAATGTGGCTAGCTGGAAGATATTCAGGGAGGTTTGGACTTGCTGTTCGTAGGGCATCTCTGTAAATTTAAACAAGTTTCCATTTGGCAAGTTCATTAGATATCCTAGGTCTTATACGATTTTTCCTATGAATATGATTTTTCTTTTTGTTAAGTCACGGAGAACATTTTAGGAGGAAAGAAGTGATGCGGTTGTATCGAAGGGGAAGGAATCCCCTAACGCAGGAGAGGTATTACGTGTTAGGAACACATACTAGTTAAGATGTCTCAGCAAGCATATCAAATATTGTTCAGATAACGGTTGACGAACCTATTGTGTGGATATGATTATAACGTTCATCATTGGGGTGAGAGTCGTGGGACTAAGTCCGGCCAGTAATTTGCTATTTTCGAGGAAAATTTATGGAATCTTTCTGGCAGACGTGCTTGAAGATTCGGGTCAAAAGTTACCAAACTCTTAATTACGGATCGGATAGATTACAGTTTTTTGAGTGGTATCAATCTTTCTAAAGGAAAGAATTTTAACTTTCATAATAAACCCCTCAGGTGATAACAATGCTAACAATGTCCTTGAAATTAAGGTTGAAAAAACAAACGCTAACATGAGCCATATATGGTATGTTCATCTTTCGACGTCATTTTGAAGGTAAAACCATTAAGCACACTGCACGCACAACGTAGACTTCACACTCGTGTGTTACAGACTTGCGCGTGTATCCGATTGGTTAACAAATCAGCTGTCTGCATTTGTCGGGGTAACCTACAATGATATGCGCTTGCCTCGAACGAGGGATTACCTTCTTCTCTGTGACATCATAAGCATAAGGGAGTCAAGAGTTTTGTCGTTTCAGTGGTCAAAATACATTGATGTGAGTCAATGTTTTTAGACGCTGCGCCCATCTAACTGCGCAGAATTGCGACGGCAGATGTGAATGTCCGTCACACATACAAGATATTGTCACACCACTGAGGGTGTTATGGGGTGTGTCAAACAATTTATACGTGACTGAGTGTAAGGGGAAGGTTTTAATGGGGTGGGATGATCAATTCTGCCCTATATATTTTACAGCTAAAATTTACAAAAATGGCAAATCATCTGTCCGAATGGGTAAAAGGTTGTTCTTGTTAAGCCCTGTCAAAGCCTCATACGGCTTTGTGCATTGCCTAAATATGTGAATATTTATTTCATTGCATAGTGTATTGACTTCCAGATCAGACACTTATATAAAAAAGAATACACCATTTAGTCGACTTCGACAAATAAATGATTTTTGCAGAACACAGCACAAAACAAAGTCCTCATAAATGGCATGTGTTCACAGCACTTTCTTCAAAGTTGTGAGCCCCAAAATCTTACCGGGAAAGATTTAATTAGAGCCGATAATACAGAAAGTCCGGTGCGAGGAAATTGCATTTTAGAAAATAAAAACACGTGAGGTAATTAGCGGGCTGAGGTTGTAAGTTTTTCAGAGTACTTCGTGTTTACGTGGCAAAGGTAATGCTCAAAATTTGAGAGTGACACATAAAGCGATCCTCTTAAAATAGTCTCACTGTCCTTGAATACTTGTATATATATATATATATATATACATATATTGAGTAAGGAAAATGTAATTTGACCACAAGGATAAAAAATAGGTTATTTGCTTACATTTTAAACCGAACTTTACTGTACGCTGTACCTTGTCAAAATTAAATGATGTGATTGCTTGGGTTTTGAAAACAGTCAAAATGTAAGTTTAAGTCTACTAAAACAACTTTTAACGATGACCAAGCTATGTTTGTTTTGAAAGCTGTGAAAGTATTTAGGTACAAGGTTTTTGAACCGACTTAATTTAGTAATTAGGTGAAAGGTGGGGACCCAGTCTATAAAATACAAATAATAAAAATAACGGAGGGGGGGGGGGCAAAACCTCTCCAAATGCTTTAAATTTAAAAATTAATATCTTTTTTGGATCAGTGACAAAGTCAAATCTGGATTTAAAGAGTTAAATTCTATACCGTTAGATTGATTTTTACATCTATTGGAGTGAAAATTAAATAGTTATTTGATTTTTGACTTCCCAACATTTTTTTAGTTAAGAAATCATGGTCTGGCAAAGGCATATGTACGGAATAGATATTGATTGGCTATTCTTACAATTTGTATCAAAGTTAACCAAATCCCCACACAGTTTGTGTTAAATTCAATCCAACCCTTTCCAAATTAACTTTTGTTAGTCTTATGTGTCGGAATGTCTGAGTCTGTTGCTTTAATACAATTAAATGCACCAAATTGCAGGATTCAAACCCACACCTTTTCTTAAATTCTGCTTACTCTCCTTAAACATGGTGACGACATTCTAAAATAGGCATTAATCAACAGTCGATATTTTTGAATACGTTACAGTATCTGATAGTTAATATTATTAGCCAGTTTCACCGATAGAACACCGGGAAAGTTGTTCCGCTGTCCTCAGTTCCCCCTTGACAAAGGACGGACCACAGTGTAGCCTGGGACAGTCATCTTGGTCGTAAGGGTTGGCAATACATTGCGTAACTACTCTCTAGAAATTCGTTATCTTCGGATTGTTAACATACATTTAATATCAAAACTTAAATAGAAATTTTCTGGAGTTAACTTAATACTTTTAAATTTGAAGGACTGATTTGAGTGTCGAGGGGACGCAAAACATTTTAAGTATAATCAAATGGTATTATCACACTACTTCCCGTACTAAAATTTAGGCTTATAGGAACTTACACTAAAAGTTATCAATATTTCAACATATTAGCTCTTGCTCTCTAGCTCTTGCATGAGAATACCCATTCAATTTCACATAAATTTATTTTTCGTTGCTTTTCTTCTCATTATTTAAGAAAATTATTTTTTTTTTTTGGCAGATTTAGATTAATTCAAACCACTAAAAGAATTTTTGTCCTAAGTTGGTGACGATGCCCAGGTTTCTTGAATTACTTTTTTTTCAAAGTTCCCTCGGAATTTTGTGGCGAAGAGCGGAGGGGAGAAACCAATTGTTACTGAATATTCCTTTTTGCTTCTTTGTTGGCCAATAGCCCACCCCAGGGGATGTTGGTCCCTTATGTCCTACTTGTAGGGCCGGCCTTTATAAGCACATAACTGTTGTGGTACAGTAGCTAGGATATTTAAAAGCCACTTTGTTTGAAATATTGGCTAAATAATGAAGGGAACGAAAACAGGCGACCAAACATGAATGACAAATACTACTAGAGAACGCAGTCACATTTTCAATGTTTAATCGCATAAATATTGCATAGGCCTATAACAGGTCAGTTAGTTAGTTAGTTAGTTAGTTAGATGAGGTTTAACGGCCCAGTTTAGAACCACAGGTCAGAGTGATATTTGACCTCCGTTAATAATCAACTGTCACGTGTTTAAAAAGTACCAATTATGAGTAAGCTAAAACGTCCGTGGCATATAAATTCAGAAAGATGGGGCTTCATTGGGTCTTTGAAAAGAAGAAACTGTATCCCAAGGGAAAGGAACTTTTTCCCAGCTGTGTGTGATCCATTGAAATGGATGAGAAGAAAATCCTACATAGACGGCCATGCATACGATCTCTAACCTTTATCACGTCACTACTCTTGGTTTGTCCCGCCATGCAAGCGAGATGTGCGTATCTGTAAGATTGTATAAACTGAGGTGCGCTACACGGGATTCCAGTCCACTTGCCTTTAAAGAGTACTGAATATGGTTAAGTAGTTGATTTTCTTGTTACTAATGTTACTCATGAATTTAAAGGGAAATAGCCTTTTGCGTTTGTTTTATAGAAAATTTTCATATTTTATCTTCCAATATTTATAGATACAGAGTAATAGATAATTCACAATAAGGCAATGCGGTGCCTTTTTTCAAGAAATAAGACTGTGAAAGGAAGAAATTCTATTATTGTCACACAAAAATAATTTTTACCGAAACTTTCAAAACTCCATATGATGCAACACCTGTTACTCTTGTACTGCATAATATTTTGAGGAGATAAACCTCTTGAGAGAGTTCATTGGGAGACCGAACTGTTTAACTATGATTAAAGGTATTTTCTTTGTATACCATTTTGGTGCATTTTCAACGCAATATCTTTTCAAGCATAAATCTGCTAACATGAAGGGGTTCATGTCGGTGCTAGACCGAGTGGATAAAGACAGTAGCATTTGAAGCACGACTCTTAGGAATACGAACAGAAAGGAGGCAGATTCTCCATGGGTTCGAAGAATGCTGGACATGTATACACGAGTGAAATTTAACATCTGTTACATCTGTACAAAATTTTCAAAGCTTAAAAATATTCCAAAATGAAAACCTGAACGAGACTGACTTGAATTGTAACCCTTGAACCCTTGAAGGTTACTTCCTTCTTTGTGGTCTCTTAGCGACGTAAAATAATCGGTTTTGAGCCATGAAATAATGTCTAAAACAGATGTGTTAGGGCCCGACCTAATCTGTGATGGTAACACCTGATATAGGATAGTCAGGTAACGTCAATGCCTCAAAAGGAAGCTTTAATCGAGAATAATTGTGAAACTATCTTTTATAAAGGCGTTCTTTAAGACATTATTATCAGCTACACGGGCCGGTGGGCACGGGGGGGGGGAGGCATTTGGAGGCAATGCCCCCCAAAATATTTCTGCCCCCAGATGGAAATTGGAAACTGCACAATAATCAACATAGGCACTGGCACAGGGGGCATGGGGCGCTTGCCCCCACTCGAAAAATTCTGAAAATTTTAAAATGATCCCAAAAGGCGTTTAAGCTGTAGATTTCTGTAGGGGGTTGGGTGAGGTGTGTTTTCAACCAAGTTATGGGTGTATTGTTATCATTTGCTATCAAAAATGTTTCTAAAATTATCAGAATTTTCTCAAATCCTTCACAAACTATCAAAATTTTTGCGCGCTTCGCGCGCTTCAAACCTTACCGCAATGTTGTTCTAATAATCAATATATTCCGATAGCAACTCCCAGAGAAGCACAGCAGCAAAAGTCCAAAGCTGTTTACAGATTAACAGGTGAAAGACTGGCTTTTTGAATGGCATGTAGGTCTGTTCGGCAATTGAAGTGTCTCGATGCAGATTCTGAATGCAGGTTTTGTCATGGAAATCTTATATAACGAAAAATTTCGGCGAGCTACGCCCGCATGCTACACGGTTTGTATTCCATGTCATGATCACTTTGAAGGTAATAATAAATGGTACCAGTACTATTCTGATCACAAAATTTTCAAAAGACAGAGCCAACCATCTGTAGGGGCCTTGCATCAGTATCATAATGGTATCTTTCAATCTAATTTGTAGCATGATGTGGAAATTTTTACCGGACGCTTCGCGCGCAGCCATTATCGGTATAGATGGTTACGGTTAATACTCTTACGACGAAACAGCACTCTGAAACGCGCTTGTTACTCCTTCACCCCTTTTGCTATACCTATCATGGAGGTTCTAATATCACCTTCCTTCACCTCTCCCTCCCCCCGACCATTCCCCCATTGCTGGAAGCTGTTCGTCTGGATTTTTGTTCAAAATTAGTAAAAATACGATAGTTGTAAAGTGCTCGGCATCATACTCTGTATTATAATTTGTATGTCAGGGAGTAAGCATTCATTGGCGTATTCAGGGGGCCATTGGGCCATGAGCCTCCCTCATTGATGTCAATTTTAGTACCTAATACACGTGAAAAAAATTAACAGAAAATTTTACTTCGAAGGTATTACATGTGGCACCAGATTGCATGTAAGGACAACTAATTTCTCAAACATTTTCTAAGGGAAATGTCACTGTAAGCATTAAGCATTGCCCCAATTTTATTGAATTGATTCAGAGCTTCTTGGAGCCCTATACAGGTATCTGTCAGCCTTAGATGCTCTTTTATGCAAAATGAAGCAGAGGAGAATTTGGGTAATAGTCAAAGAATGTTTCTGTGGACTCCATGCATGTATTTTGACGTAAAAAGCTATGCCGAATAGAAGGCTTACAGTAGCCAAAAAGAAGGAGGCTTCAGGAGATTTGTTGACAACGCGAATTTCTCTTAGACAGCATAGTCCCCTCTCGCACCTAACCAAACTTAGAATTCACTAAATTATGGACATTTCCCAGTGATATATGGTCAGCTCCGAAAATATCCCAAAGAAATACACATAAAAAGGGTGCAACTAACGCAAACATGGGAGTATAACTGAGGTAAAATTACGACATCATCATTGGTTCCCCCCTCACCAAAGTCTGGTGGCGCCACTGATAATTTATAATTAATAAAAAAAAAGGGAAATTTTATGCCCCCTCAATCACAACACTTGCCCCCTAAAATGTAAATCTAGCTACCGGCCCGCAGCTACAGAAGTGAGTTTATAGTTTTGTTTTGTTTTGTAAATAATATTATTTGTATTGATTTCATTGAATGTGTTACACCCTCTTACAAGTTGGTAACCTAAGCTGATCCGGGGCTTATTTTGTTTATGTTTCAAGCACCACATGATTCTGCCATAAGATTGTTAGGCAAATTTAGGTGTGCTAAGGACAGTGTTGTTTTTGGCTGGTTGGGATGAATGGGGAGGGGGAGGGGTGGGGGTTAATGAGAAACCTTTTTCATGTTTTTAAGTTCACAAGTACTGTGTAGTGGGAGGAATCTTGCACATTATATATCAACATATTCTCATTTCAAAATGGATTTCTAACGTCATGTCTGTTCATTATTTTCATGTAACACGTTTATTTCTCTTCGAATTGGACCTGAGATTGCCCAGAAGAATGCCATATTTAAAGAAAATGACAACTTGGTGAAATGTTAGCAAGTAGTGTGTCTATTTCTTTCGAGACAGAGGCTGACAATGCAATATTTGCCTATACTTCCCGACTATTTGTCGAAAGTTTGCAATTAGTCTGTCTTTTTCCTTTTGAATAGGAGGTGGGGGAAGGGGAAGTGAGCCGTTGTTGTGTATTGCCCGAAAAAAAGTTATCAGTTTTCCGTCAGAATTTGCCAGGTAAATATGTTTTGCCAAACTCTGCGAAGAGGCGGAGAGCTGCAACCACAGCCTCTGGTTCATACACAAATGTGCATTTTTTTGTTATACAGACATCCTAATCTGGAAAGTGGTGGAGATCCCTTATTTAAAACTTTTAAACCTCCTTATTGCGATGTTTCCACATAGACCCTTTAAACAGCAATTACAAAGAATTGTGGGATGAAATTTTGGTTTACATTGTTTTGGTCACAGTAAAATGCCATTGACAAAAAATGAATCATGCCAAAACTCTTCCCATAATCCTTTGTTATTGCTATTTAGAAAAGGGTTTATGTAATTCTAAGCTTACCCCCTCCTGTGGCAATGCCTCTCTTTGCAACCACTTAGTTGTAACTTAAAAGCTCGCTACGTAAAACTCTCCCTTTGAAATGTTTACGGCTGAAAAAAATGTTTAAAGGTAAAAACAGTTAAAATGCAGTCACCCCAAGTTAAACTTGTAACCTCGATGCCCTAATTTATGAATGGCTATGATTAAGTCACGTGAAAATGTTTTGGCACAGAATTGTTTACTTCATGCAGGAAAACCTACTTAGTTTGCCTTTTATATGAACAAGTTTGTTTGGATAATCTGAAAGATATTTGTAACGGAACAAGTTAGTTAGTTAGATGAGGTTTAACGGCCCAGTTTCCAACCAATTGGTTCAAGTCGAGCCGGCCACAGCCTTTT
>WURT03505193.1:0-18082 GCA_009936505.3 Holothuria glaberrima | reverse complement strand
AATTATACGAACTGTGCGTGACGACTGAAAACGACCAGAATTACAATAGAAATTTTAAACTGGGAGATGAAAGGTCTCAGACCCCCTCCCCCAATCAGAGAGATTTACCGACGGCCCTACTCGCAACACATCTATTATGATGTCACAGGGACATAAAACCATAACAACTTTTTTTTCATCCTGCCATATTAATTTGTGCATGAGAATACACTTTTACAATGGAGAGGAAGGAAGATGCATCATGTCCTAAAAACTTAACCTATTGGCAAACAATCATGACATTAATTTGGTCCTCAAAATAAGTTATCTGCAGTGTCATAAATTTAACATTTCCCTCCATAAAGTTGACACTGATTTTTGCTCTGGGAAGCTGGAGTCTCCTGCATGGCCGCGCCTCATACGTCTATTAGAAAGTTGTGTTAAAAGCATGTTAGAAAGTTCTCCTATACCCTTAAATACATTGGTACAGTCAGCGCAAATGTAACAGGATGGAGGGTTTAGTGCTCTAACTGAAGTTAAGTGATTCTCACTAATTAATGTTTTTCGCCCTGTAAATAAATAATCCAGACACTTTCTGTCAAGCTACCCATAAAGCTAATTCCTCCGAAATCCACTCCATGTGTCGTGTTCATAACGCCAAGCAACGTACAGTAGTAAATGTTTGATGGATAATCCATGCGTGACAAAAATAATATGACGTGGCCAGATAAAAATAGGCATTATCAGCACTTGTAAATCTACCTCCCAAACAACATTAAAACAACCATTTTACAATTTGTTACAAAAACGTTAATATAGATTCACGGTTCATTATGTACACGTAACGCTAATAATAAGAAAACATTGAAGATAAAGATGAATCACCTTCATTAAATTCAAGACGGAAATTACACGTGTTTGGTAACCTACAACATGTTAAATACAACATGTACATAAACAAACAAAGCAAATGGTGAAAAATATTAAACAAAGAAATACAAAAAAACAGTAGAGAAAATAAACAAACTAAAACTGGTACAAGAAAAGAAGGAAACCATAGTAAAAAAGGGTAGCCTAAACACGACTAAAAATGGACGTAAATATTTAGAAAAGAAAAGCACTTTCCCCACCTTTCTATCTCTCATTGCTGAGCACGAAACAAACTGTGGCGTACGCAGGATTTTTCTCAAGGGGGGGGGGGCATGCAATATATGTGATGCAATCTGGTGCCACATATGCTACCTTTGAAGTAAAATTTGTGTTTCAAAATTTGCGTTTTTTAGGAACTACAAAAAAAAAATTGGCATGGGGGGGATAGCCCAATGCCCCCTGCGTACGCCACTGGAAACAAAGGATGGGTTACGGGAATTATAAACACTAAACAACCCACGAAAGGCTCTCCTGGAACAGAAATAGATGAGCCATGGTGATACAAACTCCATGGTGGTTATTAGCCCAACTGGCGGGGGAGGGGAAGGGGTTAACGGATGCAGCTCCTAACCTTGGGGCAAATTATTTGCTTTTACTGGTCAAAACGTGCTGTTAGTCAGGCAACGACTCCCTAGTTCTTACAGGACAGATATTTTCTCTAACCACCTCATTCCCCCCTCTCTGGGAGTCCCTGTCAATGATCGTTGTTGAACACAATTTCGAAGTGCCTCTGACGTGTCCGGAAATCCTAGTACCACACTTTTCTTGAAAAGTATAAAGATATACACGCAAGAAAGAATTGTTACATGTCTAGCATTGGCATCCCATGGATTCATCAGGGATCAAGGTCCATTTGTAACATAGACACGCTGGATGCACCAACTTCTAGTATACCCTAAAACCGAAATTGGTCAAACTATTACGTACATCAATAATAGCACTGACATGTATTGTGCTGAGTCAAAAAAATGTACCATTCTTTATCAAACTGGCTACCTCTTTCCCCAATTCCTGCCAAAAATATTCTGGTAACCCTAACCAGGGTATCCATTAACGTTGTTAAAAATTTTCAGCAAAAATGATGTACCTTATGTATAAGGTTTAGTGACATTATTACTGTAACAATGTATTGGGATGTTCACGATACATTGTTCGAGTAAACTTAAACATTAAACTTAAAAATCAAACGAATCTCCTTCTTTACATGACAAAGATTACGAAGTTTATTAGATGCTGGAACATTTGAAACGTTTAAAATGTTTCGGTGGGAGTTTTCACAAAGGCTGCAGATCTTCCCTTCTAACTCACCACTATGTTAATACTTTAGACCGCATGTAGTTGACGTCACATGACCATCGAAATCAACGTGGGCCCTTAGCTGAGGTATGTAACTAACCTATAGTATATATTACATTTATTGCTTGTCCTCTTATACGACGTCAGGCTGGTTGTCAAGCAGATGGTGACGTCAGCGCATAGGGCCTGCAGTGAGGAACGTGCTCGTCACCCAGTAAAGGAATTTATAGACTTAACACGCAGAGAACATAGCATCAGACAAAAACAAAATTATACATTATAACCATTGGATTCTCACATTTCATATAACTATATTTGCCTATAGCCTAAGCCAAATTTACTCATCTAATCGGTGTAAATAATATTTTTCGCTTTTTCTGACCCTATTAGGCATTCGAGATGGAGCGAGAACTTATGGATTTCTATAGGCTGCCCGTATTTTGCATTTTCTCATCTTTAATGTGTGAGCTTCCGCCATTGTCAGGTTCCCCTGCAAGCAACGTTCTCTTACACATATTACTCACGTCTCGGTATGACAAACAGTACATTAGTCACAGAGCCTTCACTGTTTTCTATACTACATCTCTAGTCAGCTGAATACAGATCACATAAATTCCCTGTAGCACTATATAGATGATGTTCCGTGCCGGATGCATACTTACAAAGCAAAGTACAACCATCCTATATCGGCAGGTGTCAAAAGTACTGCAATATTTAGTGGTCACCGCCAGGCCAGTTAATCTTCGTATATATGTTGTACGTGTTAGTTATTAAAATTCAAAACATTTCAAAAGGAAAGAAGACCAAAAAAAAAAAATCGACAAATAATTTCCCTGGGGAGTTAGTCAGGCGCATTTGAATTGGACATTTAACAAGAGGCAAGCAACGACAGTGTTTTCGGTGTGGGAGGTAGTGCTGGTGACTTTGCGAGGTCAAGTCGGCCATCTTTTGGCAATAGCTGTCTACGATGACAGTGTATGAAGCAAGCTAAAATTACTCTTCTGTCAAGAATAGACAAGTGACCGAGCTCCAAATATATAGTCAGACGGTGTGTGTATTAAGTTGGTCAATATATAAATTACTACGCAAGTTTAATAATGCATTAATGACTTTTTTAGCAAGGGGCCGGAGTAGGTTTTTTGAAGTGATAGTTACATACTGTACATTGAGTAAGGACTTGATTGATGTATATCTAAATTTATCCATGATTCGATAGTTTTTTCAATGATTTGTTTTTAAATAGGGGATAGCTAGGTTTGAAACATTCGGCATAGAATCTGTAATCGGAATCTTTAAAAGTATACGTTCTACAACTTAATTTTCGATTGGTTTCCAGGTCACAGTGATATATCGTATAATTTATCAATGTTAATTTTTACTTCTTTATGTATGAAGATTTGACATATATACTATAACAATGACTGTTATGAACCTTAGTAAAAACTTGTTTTCTTCAAAACTAAATGTTACGGAAATCATACAGCATAAGTTATTGTTCGTCAAAGCAGTGGGCCTATTATTGCCTTTCATGAAAATCCTGATTTCTGTTTTAATTAAACATTGCATACACATGTCATGTGTTGGTGTATAGTATCAAGACATACATGGCTGTAGGACTAGACACGAACTTGTGTACGCTATTTCGTGTATAAATTTCGTTTCTTTTATAGATCAGTGCTTGAACATATAAAAGTCAATATATCTGTCATATTAGAGTTATTGTGTCTAAAACAGACAAAAGTAAGGCAGGTGGGTCCTCAGATGAGCATAAATGTCAAGTAGAAGCTAGCATTATGCAGTCAGTAGGAACTGCTTGTCACACTGGAACGCTGGAGCATTACACTGCCAAGGAGGTGATGACAGCATCGCTGTGATGCCAGGTTCTGGAAGGTGTGAAACTGTTGTGAATGAGTAAGATTAATGGCAAGGCTCCCTGGCGATTTAGATCGGGGTGACTATTAATCACGGAGTCATCACCCGCTCCCAACACACTGTAGTACTGTCGTCCAATGAACGAAATCCGATTATATGATGAAATGACTTGTAAAAGATTGATCGAATGAAACCGATCACTGGCATGCTACGAGACAGTAATACAGCTGAATACCCATAGGTCTCAACGACAGGTAGAGGTAGAGAAGTGTTTTTGTTTCCTGAGTAAGCGTATAGATTTATTCGAGCGACTTGCGCAAATTTAACCTATTTTCAAACGACATAAGAGTATCATTTACCGATTGTGATTTTTGTGTTTCTCATGTTCCAGTTTTTGGCACAAATGCTCAAGGGTGACGCCAGAATTTGCCCGACAGGGGGCCAAGCTCCCCGACGTGGGGTCCAGCAACCCCATTCCCCGACAAAGTCGATGAGTTGCCAAAGGGACGACAAACGTAAAACTAGCGGGTACCCGTATATTTTCATCATTCTCACAGGCATACAAAATGTACTTTGGGGACCTGCAAAGCAATGGCGTAGCCAGAGTTTTCTTTGGGGGCTGGATGGGTGCTGGATGTACAAATAGGAGGGACTGGTATATGTTCTACTGATATTTTTTCAACATATCTCCGATCACCAATGGGGGCTGCTGGGGGCACTGAGCAGGCTCGCTGGAGGGCTGGAGCACCAGTCCCCCCGTAGCTACACCACTTCTGCAAAGACATGTACCGATTAGGGCAAACTTAAAAACATGATAGCGGGGATTTTTGAACAAAAATCACCATTTGTATTATTTTTAAAGTATACTTAGGGAGATGAGGGGGTAGACTAAGAAAGACTACTTTTTATGCTTGTAAAAATTGTGAAAAAATGGATGACTCCTTATCTTTTTCAGAGATAGAATCGTCTACTATTCAGACTACTGTGTGTTTAATCGTGACATCCTATCTACAAAACGTCGCCTAAGGACGTTAAGTGCGTGTTGCTGTATAACACGTGTATGTAAACACTGTGACAGCAGTATGCGATTCAAGACTTAAAAATCTTGTTCGTGAGGCTCTCAACCTCTTAAAACTGGTAGGATGTATGAGTAGGAGTATAAGAGATACATGAACGATATACCTACTTGACCGGATACAAGTGCGCATCCTTCGTTACGAATACGAGAATAAAACGTATCCATTACCACCAACAATATATCAAACAGGCGGACGGCTATTTGCACGAAGATGTTTAAAATACATGAGTAGCCATAGAGAAGTAATGAATGGTCTACACCAAAAATATAAATAGCCTACATGTGAATGCACCTTAGGTGTGATACAGTACTTCTCCGAAAGCCTATACAGTGTATTGTGTTCTTAATTAGGCTAACTATGAAAAAACAGATTAGACTAGTATTTGTTTTTCCAAAAAACAAAATAATTCGAACACAAACTATACTGGTCATGTGAATTAAATAATATTAAGGCTAAAATTTCCCCGCCATCCTTCAGGAAGGATGAGTTTCCTAACAGAATTCATGGGAGAAGGCCTATATATTTTTAGTCATATTTAAACTTTAATGAGAACGTTATTAGTCAAATTTGTTAAGAACCTGTGTTGAATTATTTTTTGCATGCATTGAACAATGGTATAGTATTGCGTTGTCTTGTGTATAAAATACCAGTGCTGTAGAAAACATTAATTGCGTTCCCTCGTCAATGACTAGTTCAGAAACTATAAGATTACAACCTTTTCCCGCCCTGTAAATCAATTTTTGCACACACATAGGCTAGTCTCAGTGGCTTCATTGATATAGGATCTCATGTTGCACAAGAATATGGCAGAATAAAGATTTGTGGTATGTTCAAAATAGGCTAACGATACTCCATAAACTTTAGATGCAGCCCTAAATGACGTAGTGTTTCTGTTTATTGGCTGCTCGCCATGTGAGTACGGGGGAAATACTAACCTTTCCAAACTAAAACGTTTGCAAGGCAAATGGTCTTCATTCATAAAATATAACATATGTACAATAAGAGATCATTTTTCAATTTGGACTACAAAATCTTTCCATCTCATAAACTTTAATATTTTTTACTGGGCCAATCAAACACTGGGTCATTTGGATTAACTAACATTGTGCGAAGCGTCTTCACTTCCAGCCAATTTGACCGTGACACTAAAAGTTTCAACCGTTAATGCTACTCTTAACATATTTCATTTCCTTTTCTGCCTAACTACCCATTAATCTTCTTATTATCTAGTAAGGTGAATTTAGGAGATATCAGTTTTGGTGCTTTCTGCTTACCAGCCAAGTATGAGTTTTAAAATTCGTTTCTCTAATGTCCAAACTGAGACAATTGTCTCTCACTACGAGATTTAGCTTACCTTGCTTTCCGTTGTTATGCCATCTCTTCCTTACATGATTTGACGAACACTTTTTTTTCACTCTGAATTACTTGTATTCTTATCACACTTGAAGCGTACTCTCTGAAACCTATGTTACTGTTGCAATATACATACACGACCATCCAAGCAGTCTTCCAGATGGGTATAATGTTGCTATCACAGCCTATTATACTTCATACTGTACCCTATCGTATATTCAATACAAAGCCTACATCACTGTATGTACATTGTATAGGCTATACGTCATTCTGTATAAATTACACAACACTAAGAACATCAGTGAGTTTGGTTCTCCAAACGAGCAAAGCAAATACCGTTTCCTATTGTCTGTGTTTGCTTTCGTTGTGTCAGTCCGTTTACTATAGGTCTACTTCAAGATTTCTCCTAGGTAAAAGTTTAACTATGATATTGAGAGGATGAGAGGGCAAATCTAGGTAGTTCAGGAACCACCGGTGATTTTATCTTTTCATTCGATCGACTTGTGCCATTTTTTCTAAACCTGACATACGGTCTGAAATTTCAAAAACATGTTTTCAGGAGGTTCCGTCTTGAAAGAGATTGTTGCAATAACCAACTTAATCCATTGCAGAAAACAATTTGTGAATGTTGAAATTTATGCACTTAATTGTAAATAATGACATTTTGTTCTACTCATATTAGGCCATATGGCTTTTGTTTTTAATCTAAATTATTGCATTAAAACATGTTTAAATGACTTGGAAATGATTCAGTTTTTAAGGATTAAAGAAGCGGATTTGATACAGCTAAATTACTTTATAGCAAATGTACAGTTCGCCAGGTACCCAACTGTATGAAAAATCGTAATAAGAAAGTTACTCATCACCAGTAAGACACTGAATGCGTCTTCAGCAAGCAACATGATCACTATAAAAACAAACATAAATGCAGATTTTTAGAGTCGTACAAGAGTTATACCATAAAAAGATTGCTCGATCTTCTCAGCCCTATAAAGTAAGTGAATATATGTCAACCTTTGATTTGCAGCAAACGCACTTTTAAAATGGCAGATAAACCAGTATCATTTTCGACCTTTGTAACATGTATGTTCGAAATTGTAGACTTTAGGTCCCCTGTAATTAACAACGCCATTGCATCCAGGCGCCACATTTTTTTGGTCTGATCTACAAGTAAAGATGCTGTAGAGCATAATGTGGTGCTTTTGTTGTTTAAACAGTTTGGGTGTGTTAAACACCAACTTCACACTGGAGTAAACGTTAACTTTAAGTATTCTAATGAATACATACTACAATAAGTCTATGACACTACCTTCAGTTAGGGGGTAGGAATAAGAAGGGGATGATGCAAAAATGTCACAATTTTGCCTAAAAGGCCATATTTTTGCTCCAAAACAGTAAACATTCTGACCGAACGGTGTAGGGGTTACGGCCCTTCCAGCCAGGGCCGTAGCTAGGGTCATATGTTTAAGGGGGGGTGAAGGTCCCGAATTCCGACTGGCTGGATGTTTTTTCCAACTGAGTGGCAGCGTGTAAAGTGCACTTTTTTACGCGCCCTGCGTTTTCTTATACATCAGTGGGGATCCTTCCTTTGTCACTACATAAAGGTACCTTCCCGGGGGAGGGTCTAAGGGAAGGGGTTCCCTCTCCCCTTTGATAAGTTTTTGTTAATTTAAGGCTGCTTAGATGCAAAATGGTGCTACTCTTGGACATTTTTGAACTGCTCATATATGGCTGAAAAATGTCCATACTTTGGTGAATTCAGCAACAGTAGGGATCCTTCCCTTGTCACGACGTAAAGATGCCGTCCTTGGGGAGGGGTCTAAGGGGGAGGGGGAAACCCTCCCCTTTGAGGAAATTTTTGTTAATTTACTGGTGCTTAGATGCAAATTTGCACTATTTTTTATGCGCTTAGCGTTTTTTATACATCAGTGGGGATCCTTCCTCTATCATAAAGGTGCCGTCCTGGGGGAGGGGTCTAAGGGGAGGGGGACACTTGTTATTTTACGGTTGTTCAGATGCAAAATGGTGCTGTCTTTGGAACATTTTTTGAGCTGCTCATAATATGGCTGAGAAACGTCCATAATTTAGTGAATTCTAATTTTTGGTTAGGTGAAAGAAGAGAGTAAGTGTCTTACAGAAAAATACGTTGTCAACAAACCTCCTGAAGACCCTCTCCCCCTTTTTTTTTTTGGCTTCTTTACTGTCTTCTTTTCGGACAATTTTGTTCGCGAAAATATGTGAGTGGAGTCAACAGAAACATTCTTGGACTATTACGAAAATTTTCCTTTCCTTCATTGTGCATTATAAAAGGGCATCTAAGGCTGGCAGATACCTGAAAGCTCTGGATCAATGATATAAAATGGGGCCAAGACATAATGCTTATTACCTGTCATCCAAATGATAACATAGAGTATGACGTCAAGCACTTTACATCCATCGCACTTTTGCTAATTTTGAACGAAAATCCAGACGAATGGCTTCTAGCAATGGGGAATGAGCGGGGGGTAGAGAATATGTGCCGGAAGGCGATATTAGACCTCCCTGATAGGTACAGCAAAGGAAATGAAGGACTAAAAGCGCATTTCAGAATGCTTTTTCGTCATAAGTGTATTAGCAATCACCATCTGTACTAATAAATGCTGCGCGCGAAGCGCTCGATTTTTTTTTTTGAAAAATGTATAACGGCAAATACGTATTTTGAACCTTCCACAGTATGCTACAAATTAGATTGAAAGATTCCATATTGATGCGAAGCCCCTACAGGTGTTTGGAGATGTATCCCTGTTTTTCGGAAAGTGTTGTGATCAGAATAGTTCCACGCATAATAACCTTATTAATAGTAATGAGATCGAGCGCAAACCGTGACGCATGAGCGCGAAGTTCGCCGAAATTTTTCATTAGATGAGATGTCAAAGGACAGTTTTAATTCCATTTAACGTGAAGAAAATGTTTGGTATTATTCTCACTTGATCTAGTTGAAAAAAAATGCAAAGTTGACATAGGCTCAGTCGGAAAAATATGCTAGACTGAGAAAACAGAAATTCCAACTGGTATTTCAGATTTTCCGACTATCGTCTCTCTGACGAACTTGGTGGGGGGGGGGGGGGAGATGAGACACCCGGTCGCGACGGTCCTGCCTCCAACCCTCTGCCACGTGCACCTATGGACACTTATTATAACTTTCAACTGTCCTTCATCTTATCAGCAGATCGGCTATCATTCTTAACTAACCCCAAGCATTGCCATTTTAAATCTTGCCACTTACTTTTTTAAACGTTAGTTAGTTCTTATTAGCATCATTTTAGAACTTGGCAAAATTTTAAAACTACTTTGAGCCTTCGCTTTTTCTTGTCTTAACCTTTGAAGAATCATTACTCACTATATTTATAAAAAAAATGTAAATTATTTTTACCACTTGTTGTATTCATTTTGATATTGGATTGGTTTTGTGCTCCTTTTTATCGGTTTAAAATACTTTTAAATTATAATATTAGTTTTAATAAATGAAATGAAACGAAGTAGTTTAGAAAGTTGAAGGCGGACAGGGCTACTCCTTATCATGAATTCCTCTTTCACCTCATCGGTTTTGAAAACACCAGTATCTGAGAAAACTTGAGATAAATCTTCCAGATGGTAGCCTATTTCTCAGGATGATCCACACAATCAAATGCCTATACTATACCATCTACACCGTGGACATATTAGTCTAATGACTAAGAGATATTGATTCCATGTAAGCTAAGTTTTATGCTTCAAAACCCGAATAAATCTATCATCTTCAATGGAATGTAGGCCAAAGTACTGAGCCGTGATGGCTAATTACTATTTAATCCATTTCCATGAACATTTAGAAAGGAAAGTCTAAGGAATAAATCGAACACACACTGAGGTAGTATAGAAACTCCCATGCAGTAGTACGGACTAATATGTGCTTATTTTCGAACGTAACTGGATCTGCCATGCAGTTTTAGCGTTTACCGTTACACTGCCGTTCATTGCTTTTAACTGCATAGGCGCAGCCCGTTACTTGAATGAACACATATTATACTGTTTTCTACTGTACAGTACCTTCGTATCAAAATTTTACAATTCACCTATATACTGATCGTCTGGTTAGGATTGTGTGCAGTCTTAGAAGTCCAGTCATTTTAATTATAATTATTCCTTTTTCGATAATTGGTCTTTCGTGTTTCGAAACACAGGATTAGGTTAAACGCAACGTGCTATAAACCAGTAAAAAGTGCTTTCAATTAGTATTCCACATTTACCAAAGTAAGTGTGAAAACATGTTCAAGTTAGTTACCCATACACACTTGCGGATCCAGAGGGGTCAACGGGGGCCATGGACCCACCCAAAGGTGGGCCAAAAATTGTTTCCGAAAATTCACTGAATAATTAAGGGTAAATAAACAGAGAATTACACTTTGAAAAACAAAATTTTTAGAAGAAAATTAACTTCACAATTGTACATTTCTGTTGCACCAAATCGCATCTGAGGGCATTCGGTTGTAGAAAAATTTTCAAAGGGGGGGAGGGGACCCTCCCCATCATCACTGTACCGCCAGTTTGGCCCCTCCCAAACAAAAACTCTAGATCTGTCAGTGCCCAGACAAACCTATCTGATTGCATGGCAGACATTCAACAACGTAGCACAATTTTGCATCCACACTTTTACCTACATCAGCTAAATCAGGTTGACCAAGTGACCTGCACAAGGGTAGAGCTATATAAGTTTCCTCCCCCTTGAAAATTTTTTCGCCCCTAGAAAGTTTTCAAGTTCCCATTGACTTAATACATTTTTACACATTTGGCCTCCTGAAAAAATATTCCGCCCCCTGGAAACCATTTTGCAACCCTTCATAATTATTGCAAGTGGCAATTTAAAACAACTAGTGATATAATAAGTAGAGTCTGTTGCCCAGACCCGTAGCCAGACAATGTGCTAAAGGATTGCGAAATAGCTTCCAGGAGCGTGAAATTTTTTAGGGGTGAGATGTACTTAATTGCATGAGGGTAATTTTAATTTTTTAATTTTTTAATTTTCCAGAGGGCAAAATTTTTAAGGGGGGCTTAACCCTCCCTCTATTGGCTACGCGCTTGCTATTGCCCCTATTTGATCGTTAGAAGAAGAAGAACTGGACAGTCGTTATGCTCATCGACATTTGACTTCATGGTAAATGGTATCACATGAATCCTTCACAGTACACGTTTCATCACTACGTGAGTGGATTTTAATTCACATTTTAAAGAGAGTATTTATCTGAAGGACTTGCAAAGCTGCATTAGTTGCTTGTCTCCAGAGTATCTTACAGGTTTCATCGTTTTAGCAAACATTGTCTGTTTTTCTTATTGTTTTGACCAAGGTCGGTCTAGTTGTGCTGGTAGGATGTACTGGTGAAAACATGATCTTCAATGTCAGACTTCAATGCCAGTCGTTTCCATGGTAGATGTCGACATAATATACATATACATTACGAGTTTCATGAACAGTTGCAGATTAAAGCATGCATGTTAAGTGGCAAAAAGGGCACACATGACGGCTGTGTAACTTGATTGGCAAAAACTAATAATCTCGCTCAAAGTAGATGTATCTTGACTCATTTCAGTTTTAATTGTATGGTCTTTTTCAGGGATAGCAGATAACCAGTGGCGGATCCAAGGGAGACGCAACAGACGCGCGACCCCTGTTGGCTGTCATGCGTGAAAAAAGTTGAGGCAAAAAAAAAAAAAGAAAGAAAATGCTTCAAAATGTGTCAAATATAGCACCATTATTAATCTCAGCCCTCTTCTAAAAGCAAAAATTTTCCAAAGGGGATGGACACTTCCTCCTCTTAAACCCCTCCCCCAGGGCAGCGACCAATCAAACCTATTGAAAATTCCAGGATACGCCCTTGCATGGACAACTACAATAAAATAACTCCCCACTGGATTTAGGGCCGAAGCCAGGCAAGGTAATGAAGGAGGCGAGATAGATTCCAGAGGGCGAAATATTTATAATGGGGTAATTTACAATACTAAAGGGGATTTTTTTGGGCGCCGTCTCCTTCCCCACCTTGACTGCGAACCTGACTACCTTTCTATTGTTAACATGCGCTCAAGTAATGTGTACCTTTCAAAACTTTCTTACACAAAAAATTTCTCCATGTACTTCTAGATGCTGTGTAGTGTTTTGTCAGTCTTTCCATAATTTACTCACTGTATAAGAGTTCATTCTCATAGAAGTCCCATCCAATATATGGATATCGGACTTTACATCGAGAAGCTATTTAAAATTCACCTGCATGTGTCAAAAGGAGTCAGAAGCTATTTCATTCACGGTCGGGGGCATTTTATTTGCATATAGCGACCAGTTATAAAGTCTAGGCTTTCCTTACAAAAGACATACGCTGTGGTATATCTATGTGAACGGAATTGACGTTAGTCACGTAAAAGTCATTTAAGGCTAATTTCATTTGAAACAGGAACATGTCTTTAATTGACAAGTGGGTTTGAAATTTGGACTACTGATTGTCATTGACCCAATAAATTGCGTTAAAACTAGCTTGGTCGATATGATAGTTTTAAGCAAAAGTTTCGAGACCTCATCAAATATAGATACCTTAGGCCTAGCAGTACACACCAACACACTGAATTACGTTTTGTATTCATTTTTGGTAGTATATCAGAGTAGATGGTAACGACTATAATACCTGCAGTGATAAATATTTGATACCAGTGTATAGTTATCGAATATAGTAAAGACTAAAGCATAAACTCGTATAAGACAGGGAGTGAACAGTGTTCTAGTTAAGGATAATTATCGCATCTTTGAAGGGAGAAAGCAGTCCCCCTCCCCAAGTTTATTTTCAAGAATCTGATATATCTTACAGATCTCCTCTCACTTTGCTCACAAGTACTTTTCATCATTTTTCTGTATACACACATTGAATATTGAAGGTAAACCAATTTAACAAATAAGTAATTTTTACAAATAAGTAACATAAATTTTGTCACATGATTGAAATGAGCCATTCCTGAATTAGGATAACGGGGTACACTGCTGAAAGGACTGTATTTGCCCTTTGAATGTAACAGTTTGTACACATGATTGCATCTGACTGCTTGAACCCAACTCTGCAGTCCTCCCTAACCTTTTCATTAAGGGTACACTTTTAGCGATTGGCGGTGGAAAAAAATAACCCCAGGATACAACTTTATCGAAGTCAAATAGCTGTGAATACTTGTGACACGTCATCAGTCGATAGTATTACATTATCTCCTGATGTGAGGTGCATGAATGATTTTCAAGAGTGTGTGTATACTTTTGCTCGCAGTTAATGTGTGTGCACAAGCCGTTTGCCTATATCGTGTGGGAGTATTGCGATCGTTTCTGCACTGGCAAGACTACATAAGTAATAACGGGTATCCTACACACTCAAGTAAAGTGCTTCATTCATAAGCTGTACCATAAGCTGAATTATGTAAGTGGGATTTGGGGATGATAACACTCTAAAAACGTGTTTAAAAATGTGTTTAAAATTGAATATTTCCTGTCCCTTGACTTGGAAAACACCTTCAGTCCCTTAAAGTGTTAAGCAATTAACGAGTTTCAACACATAAAGTTCAGGAATTTGGCACTGATTCTTTACATTTATAAAAATTTATAGATTATTTAGTTCCTAAAAGAATGTTAAGAGTGTGAGTGTACGACTGCCGGGAGCTTATAGTATTCCTACGGTTTATTCATTACAGAGAAACTCTAAAATAAAAAGCACGCTATTTAAATTTAATCATTGTATAGTTAGCGGTAATTCATCTCTATCCTGGTTAAAATTTACCAAGAAATCCTAGTCAAAATCAACATTGCCCTGGTTAAATAACAATTGGTTAACCAGGATTTCTTGTTCATTTTATCCAGAATATGGATGGTCGCAATTATGGTTGAATTCATGCAGAATGTTTTTGGAGTGTTCTTGATAGGGAAATGAGAATTTGAAAGGTTAAAATAATAGTTAAAAAAAGGAACAGACGTATGTAACGGGGATCTGGGGTGTTCAGCTGCCCTTCTCCATCTAGCAAAACATTGTCCTTTTCATGGCAAACTGTCCGTTTTTAAGGTCAAAATTCATGTCATGCTTGTTAGCTAATAAGGAAAACTTTCAAGGAAAACAACTCCCGACCCACGAGAAATGGCTTTACTCACCCCTAAGACAAAGGGTGGGGTCTGCTTCTGTCCTTCAATGTGCTTCAGGCAAACAAATCTGAATCTGGGTCAGAGAGGGTTAGTGGCCCACAGAACATTTCCTTCTCTTGGCGATGGCAACTTCAAAACTACATCCTAATCACTTGAGTCTGATCAAAATCTTGCTGAAAAATTTGGTACATTTGAAGTGTCTTTCTTTCATGTGTAAGTACAGGTTAAGGGTGTAAAGAGCTCAACAGCATGCAACCACATCCAATTTACGCAAGCTGATAATACTTTCTAAGAAAACACAGTCACTTCAGCGACTGTATTCTACTGTCGACGTTAATTACTTAACGACACCTTTTTGGGTAGGGAAGCACGCCTTTACGAAGGGTTTCCATGGAGACCGACCGTAATAAAGAGGACAGGAAACTTGAGAACTTCTTGAAAGTCAGAACTGAATTGAAAGGTTTTGAACAAGAATGATGCATTCACCATTGACGGAGGCTTGAAAAGGAAAACGATGTGTCCCATTAAGTTGTAGTAGATGAATGCACATAGCCTACCGTACATTATTTCATAAGTCCTACACTTTACATTAAATCGTATCTTCTAGCTTCATATGCTTTATACAGGTGTCAAACGTATTCTTTCAATTTACGTATGATTTATACCGTAAGGTGTATTCCGTGGTTTCATCAATTCCGTATCCAAGGTGCGGGGTGGGGTTGGGGTTTCGATTGAAACTCCCTGACAATAGCCATGGTCTGCTCTGAATATTGCAAAGGTGTAGTGAGACATTAAAGGGTTTTGATTATGTTCTAAATAGCTTACATAAGCCCTTCAAAATCCTTCCCAAGTAGTCAGTTATCCGCTGCAAATAATATTTATCACGATCTTTTCGGAGCGCAGTGTCAAAACTACTCCGAGTTGCTCGCGCGCAAGATTTATGCAAGTAAGGCGTAGCGAGGGTAAGTATATGTCTGCGACGTGAATAAATAAAGACATAAAGAGGAGGCAATACAGGATACTTCATGGGCGTTAGAAGCTGGGGGAAGAAGACTATGCTACCAGCTGAAATGTTTGATCTATTCGGGTAAAAAAAGACAATAAAAATGATACATTTTACACCTTACAATGACCTTAGGTTTAACTTTTCGGGACCGGGAAACCACTTGGACATGGAGGTTTTTTCAGTTGTGATCGTTGATGAACACCAGTGACATTCACCTCTTTTGGACTAGTGCTCAGATGGCTACATGCCAAGGATGTACTACTAGATCACTCCCAATCCTGTTCCCGGCACCGCCATGTAACGTTCCTGCAGAGGGTCTCAGTGTATCCCCTTTCTTGAGACGCATTCCGAAGGCCGATGGGGTTAGACAATTCTTTCCCTACACCATTTCCCATCTAACTAACTACACCATTTCCCCGAAAACTGAAAGAATCGTAAAACTTCCTCAGTCGGACAACCAGAAACTACATCACTGCGAACAGTGAACTGCCAAAAAGTAATATTTTGCCAAAGCCATTAGAAAATTTCCAGGTGGTTTCACCGAGATGATTTGGGGATCTCTCGAGTACAAAGCACTACACTCAAAAGTCCTGAAAGCCACCTTCGAGCATCAAACTCTTGTTCTTTCAGTTTTAAATACATTTCCCCTTTGCCAAGTAGTCCTAAAGCATCTTTAGTTTATAAATGGTGTTCTTTAAAATAATTTCGAAAATTTTGAACATAAATATGCCTGAAAACTAGGAAGATGATAGTGCTGTTTTGTATCTCAGTACCTTCGGAAGTAAATTTTCTTTAAATTGAAAGGGAAATTCCTCAACTGTTATCAGAATGGAGATTCTTCACTGTGCAAAAAGATTCAATTCGTAGAATTAGTATCACCACTGGTTTGATCTACTAGGCCCCTACAATGTTTGTTTTAAAACACTCCACAATGTTTGTTTTAAAACAACCGTTACGGCAACCCGATTCAAAAATCAAACTTCAAAACTTGAAAATTCAAATGAAATTGAATTTAGCCCCTTCCTAGGCAGCTAGGATTAATGCTCTGTTCTCCTATACAGTTGGTTTCGAAAACAATAACTATTGCATTTTACGTCAGTTTCACATACACATTTGCCGGGCACGTAGGACATTTTAGACATAGGC
Organism: Holothuria glaberrima; assembly: GCA_009936505.3. Taxonomy (NCBI): domain Eukaryota; kingdom Metazoa; phylum Echinodermata; class Holothuroidea; order Aspidochirotida; family Holothuriidae; genus Holothuria; species Holothuria glaberrima. Next base: position 1,248 of record WURT03505193.1, on the reverse strand, counting down.
AAACAAAACAACAAGAGGCTTTCGCGATCGCCAATGGGTTCAGTGATTTTACGAATAAACGTTGCCTCGTTTACCTTTTAGAGAAGTGGAAATCTCTAACACACAGTGGCGTCACAAAGGGGAGGGGGTAGGGGCCCCAAACGTTGGCCGTGCCCCCAATGAGATTACAGGAATAAAAGAAAAATATGCATAAACACACCGTTCATGTATCCATATGAACACGGAGACCCACTGACACTTTATCAGTCAGCTAAAATTGCACAAAATGTTCTCAAAGTAATTTTTGCGCCCATCTATTTGTTGAACTATGTCAAGGACTGCCTTATTGGGAGACAGAATCCACATCAGCCATTGAAACTTCTATTTTCAAGAAGTATGCAACTACTACGGCCGTGGACCCTCTCCATTCAATACAATTCGGACATCGATTATCTTTCAGTCAGATATTATGTCCGCATACTGTCTTGCGATTTTCGTTGCTTTTTTCAACGCGTTTGTAATAAATATGAAGATAATTAAATAGCTTCATTCTCATAGGTTATGTCCGTTCATTTTATATACAGGTATATTCAAATTTGGAAGGTGAACTTTGGTCTCCTGGATCTTCACCGACCAAAACACCACACCAGGGATCACAAAGTGGTGTGGAGGCTTCCCCTCAGTGGCATACCTGGAAGTTAGTTATCTCAACATTAATTCTAATGCAACATAAGTGGATTAAGTTTTAAAGCATTATGCAAACCTTAACATGATCCGCCGTATTCGCTCATCCCCTCCATTTACTTAATCGTTAGAACGAATAAGGCTAACAAAAATGGTCAATTTGTGATTTCTACCTTTTGTGGTCTGCTTTTCGAACTTGTTTTGGACATGGGAACGACATATCAAAAGTCTACCTTCATCGCATAAGTGGAATTAAAATATTTCTAATCCAAAATAGCGGTTTCTGGGCATTGTTTGCCTTACACCTATATATCTTCAAAGCCGTGTATTCAGAGGGGCTTTAGCCAGACGGGAGGGATGGGAGGGGATGTCCCTTGCACGGACCATCATTCACCTTACGTTTGAGATACTTTGTATAATGGATTGCCAAGAATAAAATCTACGTAAACCCTCCTCCTCCCTCTTCTCTTTTACATTGCCGGTCCACGAACAGTTATGAGTTTGAAAGAAGGGAAAGCTTAACATAAACCGCCATTTGACAACAAAAAGTATGTTAGACATCATAAGATGCAACCGCCGTTAAAA
>WURT03505082.1:0-21654 GCA_009936505.3 Holothuria glaberrima | reverse complement strand
ATACTTGTGAGAGAAATAGGAGGAGATCTGTAAGATTTAGCAAATTTTTGAAAATAAACTTGGGGCGACTGCCTTCTCCCATTAAACAGAGAACAGTAGTTTTGAAGTATGAGTATATTATTGTGAGTATGATTTTGGGTGCATCATTGCATCTGTGGTTGTGAGTATGATCATGTACAAGTACACTTCTGTGAATACAAAATTTTGCTACAAATGAGTACAAATGCATAACATTTAGAATCTGTGGTATGAGGTGTAAGTACAAATCTGTTCTTATAAATACTACTGTAGTGTAGGCAGGTGTGCCAAAGCATACAGACTTAGAGTGAATACTAATTAATTGTGCTCACCCTCCCGCACAATTGTCTGTATTCATAAGAATGAATTGTATTCATACCTATACTCTCAGATATGAAAATTTAAGCATTGCCCCTATTATGCAAGTTTGAACTTGTACTGGTGAAAAAGATCTGTACTCAGTTTTAGAGTTTGTACTCACAATCAGAGATAATTCATACACTCATACTCATGACCTTGTACTCATGCTATACTTGCCCTCATATTCATAGCATTGTACTCATGCTACAAGTCTGACAAAATGTGAGTATGAGAACATACTTAAACTAAGTGTGGAGAATATTTTGCGATTACAGTAGTCAGAAGGAATTTCAATGTGTCAAAATGGTGGGCATGAAGTATATGTAAGTATAATTACAATATTATGTAATTTTTAGGAGGGCACAAATAGACAGCAATACTCTTGAGTATCAGAAGAGGCAAATGAACCCAAATGCAAATGTAAGCATATTCTGTATAATCGTGGGCAGATTGCACGGAGATTGCTGAGGAGTCTAGAACTTCCCTGCTTCATGCAAAAAAGAAAGTTTTTTATCAAATTATGTAAAATAGCAGCTCAATATTCAGTTTCAGTTTCAGTTTATTTCTCTCCCTTTGCAAAGGAAAACTTGAAATTGTACTAATATAAACTGTACAAGTGAGTACAAACTTAATAATACAAAATGCACAAGGTAAGTGACTGTAAGTGAAATACAAAGGAAGGGGGAACCAGAAGGAAATTCTCACTTTTCGATTCTATTCCCTATATAAAAATAATAAAAAATATTTTGATGAACAATAATGATGATATCGTTTACTGTAATAGCCTATATTTTTGATAACTTATACGAGGGAAGATTCCTCATAAAAACCTGTGGGTGTGCTGCACAAATCTACCTGACTCCTCAGTACCTCCTATTTACAATGGTAATCCCTATTCCTACTAAACCGCAGTTAATCCCTGGCAAGCTCTTAATAGCACAGTGGTCCTGGGCTGCCTCCTGATAGAGGGCGCCCAGTCTAGAGTCTAGTTCTCTACCTGGTTGCACAAATGCAAGCAGGAACAACACGTGTGTTGCACAAATGCAAGCAGGAACAAGACGTGTGTGTTGCACAAATGCAAGCAGGAACAACAGGTGTGTTGCACAAATGCAAGCAGGAACAACGTGTGTGTTGCACAAATCCAGCATTGTATGTTTTCAAAGTATATACTGTATCTTTCTTCTGTTAGACAGACGTAAGGGTTAAATTATTTTCATATTGTGGAGGAGGAATAGGCAGCATGCATGACATGAACCAAACTAATTTTGTTTTCATCTTTGACAAGTACAATGAACTTTAAGTTTGTACATCTTTGTTTCACAATTATACCATCAATCAAAAACAAAACATTCCAAACCCTGCATTCCAAAGTTTAAACTTGTTACTCCTTTGATATTTGTTAAGCTGCCGTCATTGACACAGTCTCCTATTTGTTATTTAACAGGATCAAATGGTCATTCCTATGATTTTGCCATGTCTTACATAGGTCAGTTTAGACCGCACTGACCATTTTGATGAATAGCATGCTTATATACTGTTTCATGGTTTGTTGTAATTAGTCGTGGCAGCAATAGGTATTCTGGGAGATGCCACCTTTGACCTGCATGTAATACTTAGTTGGCTTAGTGGGTGGGTTAGGTTCAGTAAGCAATTATCTTTTGATGTAAGCCACAGCTGTGGCTGTATGTCTCTGGATACTGTCGGATATTAAAGTTATACATGCTGCAAAGGAATCTTGAGAACAGGAAGTTTACGAGGAGAAGAGGGCAGGAAATGGAAGACAGGAGGGGGAGGAAAAAGGAGATGAGGGACAAAGGTTAAGACTGTTATGCCAGTTGTAAAAAAACTGGTACAGCTGGTGTATACTTAAATGGGTCTTACTCAGTAGTACATGTATAGTATTGCAAAAGAGTGTAACAGAGTCTGAAAAAATGGAAGGGTCAGTTCTAAAGGTCATTTAGTAATACCTCTACACAAATATTTGCCACTTGTGTGTTACTGAAAGAGTCTAGAGCCAATTAACTACATTACCCATCAATTGCACTGACTGTTTGCTTTAAGACTGTTGATCTTCGATTTGCAAATAGTTTTAATACAAATGTTGTGAGGTAATTTCCTCATTTAAGCTGGGTGAGGTAATTTCCAAATTCAAATTTGGTGAGGTTATTTCCTCATTCGAACTTGGGTGAGGTAATTTCCTCATTCAGAGTTCATGAGGTTATTTCCTCAATCAGACTTGGTGAGGTAATTTCCTCACTCAGACTTGGTGAGGTAATTTCCTCAATCAGCCTTGGTCAGGTACTTTCCTCATATAGATTATTGTTTGCTCTCCTTTACAGGATCTTATCTTCAAGGGGAACCATTTCCACGAGAGCTGCTTTGAACAGAGGTACAGCTGTGGTATGTGTAAGCAGTCTCTAGCAGACAAGGCCTTTGGAAATTGGGATGGTATGATGTGCTGTTTAGAATGCTATGAAAAACATCTTGCTAGGACATGCCCTCGATGTGGGGAGATTATAAAGCCAGGTGAGGAACCCATTGCTTATAGGTTTCGTTTTAGGAAACTGCATGTACAGTTTATGTTATTGAAAAGGAAATGGTACTGTTAATGGGGTTTATAAAGTGTATAAACTACACGTAAGGAAGAAAAAAAGCATAATTGTGGAAGAAATAGGATTTCAGTGACATCAGATAGGACATTAAATATGCTCTATATTGAAGGTGATTTTCAGCCAATTTCCGGAATGTTCATAATCCACATTGACAATGTCAGCTATTTGTATTCCTTCCCAGAAGAAAATTCCAGTTTGGTGACAGGTATTTGGTATCGGGTTTTAACTGGTTTAACTGGTTTTGTCAGGTACCTGTTAAAACTCGACACCAAATACCTGTTACTTAATGACTGAAATTTTCTCATGGGTTTGTCCTCCTCCCACCCAAGTTGTACTACTTGCTGTATAGAATGATTTTAATTTAGGAACAGGAAGCTGACATGTAATCTGCTGTAACATCAAAAGTAATGATTTAAAAGTTTATGGAGTGTTTTTCTGGACTCCTCACTGGGTAACATACCCCAGGGGAGAAAAGCTCACAAATTGGCAAAGAAAAGTGTGGGCAGATTGTGGCAATTTTTCACCCCCTTTAACATCACTGGTATTTTAAATAGTTCAGTAAAATACTTGTTGGCTCCATCAAGCATGGAAAACTTCCAACTTTTAATTGGAGAAATCTGTGTAAAAATGTTAATCTAAACCTCTGCACAACCCATTCCACAGTGTTTTTTGACCTATATCAAACTTACTCTCAATGGTTAGTGGTCATCACTTATGGATGGATCCATGATGTGTTGCAAAGAATTAATGGCCAAGAATTGCAGGTTGTGTAAGGGGGATGGGAGAGTTAAGCTGAACACACATGGATGACGGAAACGCGAAACACAAAACAGAAAACACGTTTCTGAGCTGACGTCTGTGTGCATTGGACGAAAACCAAAATTGGCGTTTTCGTCCGAAACATGTTTAGCTAAACACTTGTTTTGTGAATAAGGCAGTGCTTGTTTCCCGAAATGTTGTTTGACAAAAACACGAAATGTGTTTACTGTCTCGTGTTTCGCGTTTCTGTCGTCCGTGTGCATTCGGCTTGAGTCTTTTGGTAGCAAGGTGGAGGAAACAATTAGTAAGTTGTCATGGATACAAAGGTTCATTGACATTGGGATGGTAGGTATGAAATGTGTTTCTTTAAGTTTGTCTAGAAAATGCAGTTGAAAGACTAATCAACTTTGAAATTGAGAAGTTGCAACTGATTTGTAACAAAGAAGACTGGTTTCGTACCATTTACTGCCAGTCTGGAAAAGAAATATACGTCAGACTTTGATGCATAGTCTGTAGAGGGCTGAGCAGTGGGTTATTTAAGTCCTGTATCCCTTTGAGGCTGTAGCCCCTTACAAGCATTTGCTGGGTTTTGTCTACAGTTGAGACTGTACACTCCACATGACTTTTCATAAAAAGTACAATTCAGGTGAAACTTTTGAGAAGTCTTATCTGTAGGGCACCCTTTATCAACACCATCTACCGTTCCAAACAATAGCACTATTTTTCTTCATGTAATATCCTTCTGTTTACAGAAAAGGGTGAGTCTCATAACGGAAGATGAGGTACTGTATCAAGATTGTCAATGTTAGGTAGCTTGTCTTGCACTAAACTGGAATGCTGCCCCTATTGAAATTCAGGAAACCATGGTTTTAATGACTATCTGGAAATTTTTAACCCCTATCAGCCCACCCTACTCCATTTTACAGTTCTGGCCAAATCTGGGTAAAACTGACCTCCCCCAAAATGTTTCCTAAAGCTGTTCAGAAATGATAAAATCACTCATTTTCCAGAAATAATATCCTTAAACTATAAAGTGACAACTTAAATTCAAAGACATCTTCAAATCTTGCAAAAGTGTTAAAAATTGCAACGGATGAACCCTTGCTATGCACTCTGTAGCAAACACTCTTTCAAAGAAAGGTATAGTCACAAAAAGTTCATTTTAAGGAAAAAATTTGGTGTAAAAGTTGGTTGGCTAGATGGATCTCGTTACAGCTTAGTGCAGGAGGGCTTTCCAGTATAAGTGTAAGCTTTGAGACGAAGCTCTTTTTAATTCTTTGGTTTTATGTATTTGTTTTTGGCACATTCATAAAGAAACTTTGTATTTCTTGGGGTCGTAACATTTCTCATCTCCCTTCAGTTTTACCAGGGTTGGATATATTAACATGAAAAATAATTACAACATTGGTTGTAGCAGGAAGGGGGCATAGGAAGGGGGATGGAGAAGGGGAGATGGAGGGGGAATAGAATTAACCTTGCATAAAAACAGGGAGGGCTTCCGGGGTAGACACCTCTTATTAAGCAATTTAACACAAACTACAGGGCATTTTATGTATATTTTGTCCTTTTGATACCATAATTAATAGCCACCTACCTTACCCCTAAGTATACTAATAAGATTGTGCCCCACCCCTCCCTAGAAGTAGTCTGTAACTTTTTTTTCCCCTATTAAATGTTTACTCTCCTCCAAATATGATAACCACCTGACATTAGTTCCTTCGATGTTATTAAATGTAAAAATATGTTTTAACATTTTGAATATAAGCATTTTGGATGGCACAAAATTCAGCGGGCTCTGTTTCCACTTCTTCCACTGATGGACGGAAGATAATCCATCACAAGAAGCTCAAGTCAGTCTAGTCAGGGTAATCCTGGGACGAGGTAATGTGTTTACATTTAGTCTTTACACTTTTAGCTCGACATCAGTGCACATAAGGCGAAGGATCTCACTTCCCAACCAAAAAATTGTGGAGGGCCAATCAGGGATAAGAACGCCTATCTTTTGTGCCAAAACAACACATCTTTTTTGTTGAATCCTATTCTTGCAGAGAAATCAAGCACATGAAGGAAACACAACATTTGCTTTATACCTTAAAGAAGGCTAACGGTTGCACCATCATGGATAAACATTGAAAATGTGTGGGATTAATTTGTTACAGCCGTCCATGTTATTGGTTGAACCCTTCAATTGACCAAAAGTGATAGCACTCCTAATGAATATGTTCATTAAGACTTGAAGCTCCACCTTCACTGGAAGTGAAAATCAGTACAAAATGCTCCCTGATGCTGAGGTGTAACTGAAAAGACTAAATGTAAACATGTTACCTCAGGGTTAGGGTTACCCTGACTAAAGTCAGTCCACATTTTCTGTTTGCTTTGTGAATCACTGAGAGAGCTGAAACAATAATGCTTTTTGTGATGTCACACAAAAAATGCATTTTTCACATTGTTAAAGAATTTTTCATATAAATGATGACATGTTGATTCTGTGTTCTAAGTGTTTAGCTGCATGCTTATCAAATGATTTATACGAAGTTGGGGCGCTGTTTAAAAGTTCTTAATCAGGACACAGCTGTTAAACATATGTTCTCACCAATATGTGTTTCTAACTTTTTTCATGAAGCATGGGTAGAAAGGAGTTCTAAATAATACTTTAAAAGAAATGACTTAAAATATTAACTCAGTTTGCTATTAAAATGTGATAGTTTTTTAATACAGTGTGCTTCGAAAAGCATTCGGAGTAGTCTAAAAAAGCATGACAATGTAGTTTAGTGCTTGGAATGTATTAAATAATAATACTTAATGGGCACTAAACAAAGTGAAATTTAGATGTTATTCTTGCTAATTTCATCATAGCATCTGACAGTGTCATAATCATTGAGCCCTCACAATTACTTTTTGTTTAATGTTACCTTTGTAATAGGTTTATAACAGCTCAGTATAAGATAGATATGAAAGGACATTTCTTCCTGGTTAAAGAGTCAGTTTAAATTTCTGTTTCATTTTCTTTTCCAGTTTGCCAAGTTTTTTTTTTTCTTTCTTTCTTTCTTTCTTTTTGTATTCCTTTAGAAACTGTAAGGCTTATATTAAAATATATTTATGGGACCCAGAGATAAAAAATAACTTTCTTTAGAATTGATGTTGTAAGAAATTTTAACCAGCTGTTCCTAAAGGGGAATAGAATGACCTGAAAATTGATCCATACTGCTGTAAAAATAAACTTGATCTTGGTGATTCAGCCCAGAGATTTGATTAGAGAGCAATTTTTTGTAAGGAAGGAAGCATTGCTGACCAATCTGTTGGGGACACATCTCCCTATGGTGTTTTTTGCAAGAAATTTTTGAAACGTTTGTGGTTATTTTGTTATCCACTTTCTTGATTATAAGAACCTAGTTCTTAGAAGGCAGTGAATGTCAACAAATCATTGAAATGCTCTCTTTTTCTCTGTAGTGATAATTTGGTTTTTGAGAAAGTTGAAAGCTTTGCAAGAAAATAGGTTGATATTTTGGGGTATGACAGAATTTTCACCTGCAGAAGGGAATGTGATTATTCCTAGTTGTAGGATCAGCTATGACAAATCTCAGGTGGTGATTATGCATTAAGTGGAAAAATCATTGCTTTCAATGGATTAAACAATGTTGACAGATGTATTGACCAATTAAAAAAAGGGTATTGAAAATTATGACTGCAAGTGCGCATTTACTTAAGTATGCCATTGGTTGAGATAAATTGCTGGAAATTAGTTGTATTTGATAGCATTTTTTTAAGTACAATTTGCAAGTTATGAATTATTTCATAACTCTGATTTTTCCTTTAATACACTAACTCTGTTAAGACATTTCATGTTGCTGCCATAGCTTGATAAATTCCATTTGATAAGTAGGAAAAGTACAGAAATATCAGGTTTCCTTGCCTACTGTATATAGTGGCAAATTTTCGTGCTTTTAGCAACCAAGTAACTAATCACGAATGTAAGACCTGCGAAAATACTTCAGTTACTCTGTACATGACTATGCTGGTTGATGCAACAGCGAATTCTTCACTCCGCAAATATGTGTACAAGGTACAGAATCACGAAAAATTAGCCTTGTGGAAATTTCCCGCTACGTATCTTTGAAGGAAATTTCTGTTGTCCACTTTAGTAACAATTAACTCAAAACACTGGTGGTCACTGGTGTGTGTGTGTAATCACAAGTTGCGTTTATTTGCATTTCATAGATTCGAGTGACAAGTTAGAAAAGTTTCTCTTCCATCATTTCTTAATGTGGATTTTTCTTACACTGCTCTAGTGAAAAGTTTTGTCTTATAGCTATGGCTTAGTAAAGGTTAAAGGACAAAAAGAGAATTTTCTTTTCTAATCTATGAATATAAATGGTTGTAATTTTGCATTTTATCTGCATTACATGTTCATCTCCATTGAGGCTCTTGGCTAAAGCTAAACTAGTGAGGCAAACAATTTTCTGGTCCCAAATTTGCACTAATTATATGAAATTGACAAATTGACAAATGAACAATGCCATGTGGATATCCATGGCCACCAAACTTTGTCATGTTGTACTCCAGTAATTACATCTTAATCTGGTCATACAGTACCCAAGTAGAGGTGCTTTTTCTTGGGGGAGTATAAAGGGATACATGTAGTAGGGATGGACACATTATGTGTGGTTTGAATAATAGCAACATTCCCAAGAGACTGACTTGCACCTCAGTGTGTTTAGATGCATGTGTAACCATGGCAACCTGCAATGTTGCAAAATTTGGAGTAAACTGAATCATGACAGATGACATATTTTGTTTGGCTCTGTTTTCTCAAGTTTGAACCAAGTCATTTCCATACCCTATTGAAAGCTGCATGATTCTTGCATTACTATGGCCTCAATATGATGAAATATTGTATGGTATTAAAGGTAACAATATGCTCAGTGTTTTGCTCAAAAATACTGCATGAAACACTCAAATTTGAGCACTTCAAGGCATGGACATTTCAGTGACAAAATGGAATATATTAATAAGTGTTATTATGTGTGCCCAGTTTATACCTCTATGCATCAAGGCTTTACCAATGCAAAAGAGAGTCATCACCCAAAATTTTCTTTTATTTAGTAAAAGATATATTTCTTTGAAATAAAATTTTGTAAAATATATAGACTCTCTGCTTTGCTGACATTAAGTCTGCAACTAACTTTCCCACCCCTTACTTTAATCAGTGTGCAGAAAAAAATATGAATCTTGATAAATTTGATGCATTATGATAACAGCATGGGTTGTGAATGTTTTCAAAAAAAAACTCCTTTTTTATGAAAACCAGGAAGCGCACCGCCATTATGAAATGATTTATTGTCATCTTGAATGTATAAAAGCAATTTCCTGGTAAATAGGTTTTGAATAATGCATGAAATGCCTTGAATGGTGATAACTAAGGAATGGGTCATGTGTCCTTTTGTCCCTTGTGGGATAAGAATGTTCGAGTGGAGAATTTTGATGCATGACTCGGTCAGTTAATGAAAGGTCTGATGCCCAGCAAAACTCTGTTATGACTTTCATTTTTTCTTTCATGAATGAGTGGTCCATTTAAAAGTTTGCATAAACTTTTAAGAATTACGTGAAAACTTTTGTGATATGATGTCTCCTGAAGTATGTTGCATTACGCATGAAAAACTCAGAGACTATGACTAAGGGGTGAAATTTAACATTTCAATACTGGCTTGTTGCATTGCAAATAACCTAGTTGGAGTCCCTTCACAGTTTCAAACTGCAGACCTTTTTTCTCCCAGTTCAGGAAAATAGTATTTTGTAAAATTTGTTTGTATTCAAATCACTGTTGTGAGCAAGATATTTCCAGTAAGTGTCATTCCACTGAGTTATTTCTTATTCTTTATGGATAAATCCATTTGTTTTCTTTAGGTAAACTGTAACAATTGGTAGACTACCCCGTTAGGAAGAATAAAACCTTTTTCAGACTTATTGTAGTTTAAATTATTTATCGGTCTGAAAAGTGTAATTCAAGCGTAAAAAAGGTCAAAAAAGATTAATTGAAGGAGAGAGTATACTACTAATAAATTTTTAAATCATTGCTCAATTCATTAGTTATTCATGCTCTTACCTCTGTCTAATGTATCCTCTCTCTTTTCTGTTGTTCTGGGCAGGTGCCAAACGACTGGGTTACCAGGGCAAAGAGTGGCACGACAAATGTTTTGTCTGCAAGGTTTGCAACGAACACATCGGCACCAAGAAGTTTGTGCCAAAAGATGATGACATTTACTGTAACAACTGCTACGAAGAATCCTTCGGAACAAGATGTGCTGGATGCAACAAGGTGAGTATTCCTCACAGGCTAGGCTTAAAGGTAGTAGCTGTTTCATTAGCCTTGCTTTGGAATGCCAGTTGAACATGTTCAAGGCACTTTGCTATTTCTGCAAGATTTTCCCAGGGTGTCTCAGTAATTTTCATTGGTAGTTCAGAAAGTCAAATAGACACCAGGGGTTTGCGACCTTTAAGCAGGATCTGTATTTACGTAGATACAATCTGCTGGGCTGCCAGTTGGGGATCTACTAGTTGAATTAGGGAGCCTTGTTTCTAATAACGTACTCTGAAATGTTTGTAGCGTGCACACGTAATTATGGTTAAGCTTCATGCGATTGACTGGGATCTTGTGTCCATCGACTGTTTGGGTACAACTGATGTACACCATATCACAACTTTGTTAATGCAGAGAGGGCAATGGAAATGAGATAGGAATCTGGACATCAGTGCATTACGTTTTTTGTCAAGTGTTTAGACATTGTGGGATTTGAGTGAACCTCGTACCTCCCTGCATTGTCAGTGTCGGAAGTGACTCCATCAAAGAAAGTCAAGTGAATTAATATTTAATGTTCACATGGCTAAATGGACTTCATCATAGACACAGTGCAAACTCCTTTGGGAGAGGGGAGGGGGAGAGGAGGGATAAGGGAATTCATACTATTCAATACGACTAATCCTCAACTTGGGTCCAGTTCTTGGGGTGTGTCAGGCTGAAATATGCTTAAGGTCATGGAAACTGGAGGTAATCACCGGCATATGGGCCAGAGGGCCGAGAAGGAAAGATTCCTACTGCCAGAATCTTTAACCTTAATGTGACCAATTGCTACAGATACAATGAAGAACTGATCCTCCCTAATGGTCAGTTGCGGGGCAGTACACAAGTGAGGACTGGGCGCTGGCCAGTAATTAATCCCAAAAAAACAATAGCCCAGCTTACTAGCTACTAAAAACCTATGAAAAAGTCACCAGCTCGTCCCAAGCCGAGATTAGCCCAGTATCTCTGTATCCCATGCTGCAACATCAGTTTATCACAGGGTGCTGAAATAAAATTCACTGTTGACATGATGGCTCATGAGAGATGAAGTGATTCAACTGAAAGTCTGAAATTTTAGGACTGCTAGGAATTGAGACACGTGAGGATTCCAAGGAACATGTTTATTTATGATGACCGGGAATTTGAGAGGTTTAATTGCTGAGAATTGAGTCTCTACTAATTATTATCAGGCGACCAAAAGTACAAAACATTACTTGCCATCTGCCACTGAATCAAATTCAGTGGTTGCACAGACTGACAGAATGGTCGTCAGTGCGACCACAATGGTCGCATTATACAGCCCTCGTCAGTAAGTTTTACCTATGGATGCACAGTTAAGTTGAGGTAGTGGTCTCAAAGACACATTGAATGACAAAAACATCTTCCACAGAAAATACATTACAGAGCTCCTTGCAGTTGCATTGGCCTTTGGCTATGGGCTAGGAAGATGATATACCCTACTTTGGTAAGATAAGATACCCCACTTGGATAATCGAATAGTGGGGTGTGATAACAAGGCTTTTTTCTAGGGCAGTCATTACAGCATGCAACATGTTCAACAGGTTGGGACTGCTTTGGTTTGTGTAGCATTTAATCCACCTAGTAGTGCCTTATCACTAAATTTGATATGTCATTTCAGTATTCTGCTTTGTCTATTCATGTATCCTTTTTCAATACTTTTGAGCAAATACCTCTTTTGTGGGCATCTTGAAGTTATAAAAAAGTAACAAAGAAAATGCATGAGGTAATGCACTTGTTGACAAGTTTGATTTTACTTACACATTTTGCAGGTGATACAGTCAGGAGGTTTGTTATACCGTAATGAGCCTTGGCACCCGGAGTGCTTCTCCTGTTCTGGATGTGGCAAGTCAATCCATAACACACGATTCTATTTCAAGGAGGGCAAGCGTCTCTGCACGGACTGCTTCGGAGAAAAGTTTGCACCTAAGTGTGATGAATGCAATAAGCCTATTCTTGGTAGGTATATGAGGAACAAATGACTGTGTTTATCATTTATGGCTGACCTACCATGAAAATGTCAGAGTAATTTAGTCATGAAGGGAACCTGTTTTACACACCTTTTGTCCTCTTTTTATTCATTACCAAGGCTGATTAAAGAGTTGTCTATTTTTCATCATTTCATTACTTTTACTAGAGTGCAAAATATACTCATTCTTCAGACCCCTTTCCCTTACCCCCCCCCAGACCCCTTTCCCCTACACTACCTCCCTGAAAAATGTAAAAACAGGTCATAATGGGGGCAAAAATTCATTGTCACATGTCATGTGTGTGCATAAAATATTGCCAACTAGCAAATTCTCACCTTTGACTTCAGACATAGAGACCAAAGTGGCTGGTCAGTCATTGAGGCCTTTTGTTACTATGACATAGGGGAAGGGTAAGTCAAAGATTAATGCTTAGATAGGGAAAAGCATTTCCCTATTTGAGCAGCATGATATGCATGTAATTGCTGTGTGGCAACATACTGGGTTGCTATCCAGGTCCAGATTTACCTTTGTGGGGGCCCTGGGCACAAACTAATGTAGTGGCTCTCTTCAATTATAATTTTTCACAAGACTACAGTGGCGCAAGTCACGGAAGGAGGGCAAAGGTTGTGGTCACTTTCACCCCTCTCCCCCCCCCCACTTACTTTCCTTCTTATGTACATGTAAGCCTACAACTCAAAAATTAGCACAGATGATCTCCACAACTACCCAAAAAATACAATAATGTAATTTTGTGGGGGCCCCTGGGCACGTGTCCTGCTGGCCCATGCTTAAATCCGGCCCTGTTGCTATCCCCTAGCAAGTTTATCCTCCTTGCCCATGTGTGGATTCAGTTTGAAGATCAAAATGATCTGAATCTAGAAGTGTTCCATGCACTCTATATTTTATAGACATTTTATTTAAAGAGAATTTCAAGAAAATTTGAATGACCAAAAGTTTTATTCTTGATAAAGATTTTATTCCGGTCTTTTTCACTTTTCTTTTAGGTCAACCTGGCAAACCAGATACAAAATATGTTGCCTTTCAATCGCGGAAGTGGCATAACAAGTGCTTCAACTGTAAAAAGTGCCAGACATCCCTTGTAGGGGAAGCCTTCACCATGGACAATGATGACAAAATAATATGCCCCAACTGTGCTCAAGAATGAACGCTAATTTGTAATACTAGAATTTAGGTACAGATAAAAAATTCTGATGCGTCGTAAAAATACTAGACATTGAAACAAATTTCCATTCATTTTAAATATGTCATACGATCTCTACTGAACAGAAGGGAAATTTGAGTTGCAAAAATGTGAAACCATTTTTGCATTTTTATGAGCATTTCTTTTGCAATTTTAAGAAGAATTAAGGCTATCGAAACATTTCAGATTGTGCATGAAATAAGAGTGTAGTTTTGTTGTGTTTTAAATTATTCTTATGCCTGATAAAGAACAGCGTATCCCATTTTATATCTGCTTGATACAGTTGTCTCTTTTTTCCCGTTTCTTCATTGGTGATGGGTGGATAATTATCTGTTAAATCAATATCGTTTCATCTTGGGCTCTTTGATGGCGTGAAATTTTGAGCTTTTAAAATATTTGCTCTCGGTGGTGACAAAAGTGCCAAAACTAGGTATTTTCAAGTGAAGAGCAATATGTTTGAAATGAAAAAAAGAGAGCTAACAAACCCAGGCAAGTATAGGCTGCTTATGTGGCAAAGCATCATGGGTATTTATTTGTACTTACTATAAGTTTGCCGGCCCTTTTGAAGTGCTTCTCAGCGCTCCATAAGTGCCTTATTCTTAAAAGTGATAGGCTCAAGATATTTATTTTGGACTGATTTCAAAATTGGCTGGAAAGTTTTTAAGAAATATTGTCTACAAAAATGCATCTAAAGTGTGTGGAAGGAAAGATATTCAAATTGACTTGTGAACTTAAGAGCTTTGTGCAAAAATTGCAACATTTTCAGAAACCTTATTTTAATTGTGGGAATTTCAGGTATGGTATTGAGTCTGTTTGGTTGTGTGCCAACCCCCCCCTTCCCCCAGTACCATGACTAAATAATGTCCAGATTATGATTTTTAATGTTGAAGCCATATTGTGAGTTGTAAAGCTACTTCAATATTTGTTGGATGGCATGGTTGTTTGAACAAATATGGGTAGGCAGAGTTTGGTCAGGTAGGACAGAGGGGGTTGAGACCACTCTTACCCAACATTTCTAGAAGAACTGCTAAATTGAAAAGCCCACCTTATGGGCAAGGGGTCCAGGGGCCTGCTTCTGTCAGGGCATTTCTGTGAAAATGAGGATTGCAGGTCAGGCCACAAGGAGTCACATCTGAACAGTTTTGCAAGAAATAGGTGATCTGAGGCATTATTTTGTTCACACTTAGGTCGGAGGTTGGAGGTTGAACCCCCCAAACCCCCTGTTATCTTAGGTACATGCTGTCTGAAACAGAATCTGGTTCAAACTATGAAGGATAAGGTGAAATGTGGTTGATGATGTGCACTTTATTACTGTCTGTTCATTAAAAATAACAAAGGTCCTGGGGAGCTGACCAGTGTGTTTTCAGAGTTGCAGTCAGTGGTGTATGTAAATTGAGAAACGAAGAGAGACATCAGAGGGGTTTCCTTTTGATCAACCCAGTCACAAGAAATCTATGCTAAATTGACTCTCTGTCCCTTTTGCACCAAGTAAAGAGTATTGCTAAATAATTACAAAATGGTCGATAGAGCACATTTTGAAAATATTTACTCTGTGAACAAACTTTTAGAAATGTTGTAGAATGGTGCAAATGACATTCTCACAATATTGCTTGAAAACCGCCAAAAAGAAAAAGTTTCATGAAATTAGGTTTGATAAAAAATGGTAAACCCTAAAAAAGCTGCAATCAGTTAGAATGGTTCAAAGGTCACAAGGTTGCATAGTTTGCCAAAAACTGGATCAAGACTAAAGCTAGCCACGCTATGCGACTTTGCGCGACAAACTTCTCCACCATTGATCCTGTCGCCAATTGAATTGAATTGAATAGTTGTGTAGTGCATGAAGCGGTAAAAAGAGTGTCATATACCATTATGCAACCCCTTCAAAATGGGCTAGCCAGTCGTGTAGTGTGCATTACCAATCATGTGAATGAAAGTTGTGCCATTTATAGAAAACTAGGTCACAACAGTGGTAGGAGTTGAGTGATGCATACTTGCGTAGCGGGCAGCTAGCTTAGCGGTGACTTTTGTTGGTGAGTTGAAGGTAGCCAAATATTTCAGCAAAACCTTGCAGACCAGAAAACTCACATTTAAGCACGTATTACTTCTGCAGAGGGATTCCTTCCATGGCATTTCTGTAGTGGGATTTTACAAATGGACTTCTGCAGTGGGATATCAAATGGGATATTTGCAGTAGGATTCCTGTGTGGGATTTCTTTACTGGGATTACTTTTGTAGACAATTTTATTCCAACAGCTATCATTAAAATCTGTTTTTCACCCGTACAGAGGGATAAACCTTTCTCATGGAAACATTTTCCAGCTTGTGTTTAATCTTTCCAGCATGTATTTGTACAAACTCATCCAAAGTATAACAGATGTTGTTATTATGTGTTTCATTTGTCTAAAACAGTTTCAGCAAAATATTATGTTGCATACAAAGTGACTTTTATACTTGTTTTAACTTATAATCAAAACAAAATATCTCTTCAGATATGTAGTATTTTTTGTTTGCATCGTGGTTAATAAAAAAACGAAGAAAAATTTCTTTGTTCAGGGACTTACAAGTGATAAATAAAAAGGGGAAATGTTACAAAGTGTTTATAACTGAAATAAAAACTGGTAAAATATGAATTGACTTATATAACTCTTCAAATATTTGAAGACATTATGGCCTAATTTTGGCATCAAATTCTATTTTGGCCTTCATTAGTACTTGAATTAATTGTGGGCCTTTGTTTTTTTTTTTTAAATCTTGGTTTTTGATACAAAACTTTAATTTGTGAGAGCAAACTAGATTGAAAATTTAAAGTAACTGGCTAAGTATGCTTATTTCAAGCTTTAAGCAAAGTTATGTATTGTAGTGTGAGGTTCATAAATTCTGACAGGCTACCATTGATTTGTATATACTTTTTGTACAGCTTTTAGAAACGAAGTCTCTTTATTGACCCGTATTAAGTTTAATAATAAGTACTCGAAGGTTTTTGAAGCCAGGTAGGTTCTGAAAGTGGTAAATTTATGCAAAAAAATGTGGTATAACATAGAGATTTTAAAAAGATGAAGGGACTTTGTAATATTTAAATAAGTCCATCTCTGTTTGCCAAGGAAGAAAATATGAAAATTCTTACTTCAATGTTTTACCTACAATTTTTGATGATTTTAATGATGTATTTTTTTTACCCAGTGTAATTTTATTTAGTTCAGTTATGTTAATAAAATGAAACTGTTCTAACAGGGATATTTATACATGTACCATTAAATATTAATATTTATTTCAAAATGTTTCAAAGTGAAGGTTTAAAAATGTTTTGAGATGGTGCTCTGTAAGAGGTGGTCAATTTAATTGGGTGAGTTATTGCAGATTTCATTTATTTTCTTTAAATTTTTGTTGAGTGAGAAAATCATTTTGGGCTTCTTCCCTGAGATTACAGTGTGAAAGGTGTATAGTCTGGACATATTTCTGAAGTTGGATACTCATTTCCGTAGGAGTTTCCATGCTGAATGTTGTCATGACTCCCACAGGGACAAAGAAAGCAAAGGACTACTGGAAAGAGCAGGCTTGTAGCCAAGGGTGTGGGCCAGGGTAGGCACCCATCCAAAAAAATTGTGGCCCTCATCCTTGAATACTTAAAAACCTAAATAACTATTGCCTTAATATATGTAAGCACATACCTCCCTTACCCCTCTCTCCTCACAAGAAGTATATTGGTCTCTTGAAAGTTATCTTGCCCCCTTTCAGTCCTCTTCTGGCTATGTGCCTGCCAAAGAGTCAATCAGATAACTCACCTTTATCAGAAGTTATCGTACTGAGAGATCTGTCCTTTTTAACTCGCATTTAATTGACAAATGGAGAAGGGAAGGTCTACCCTGTAGCCAGGGGGGCCTAGGGGGTCAGCATCCCCTAGAAAAATTTTGCATGCCCCACTCCAAAAAAAAATACTTCCCCCATAAAGCATCTTAGTATGTTTTGTCCCCTAAAATTATCCCCAGAGCTCTATTTCCCCCTTCAGTCCCTTATCTGCCAAGAAAGTAAATTGCATAGGTGTAGTTTAAAGAATTTATGTGTCATGCATAATTTGCATAATGGAAGAAAAGCATTTGTATGGTAGTTTTCTTCAGCGTTTTTTCTATACCTCTTATTTCTGCTTTCTGGGGTAAAAGGTCGAGACTCTTCTGTTTATAAACAGAAGTTGGACGTAATAGTTGTTTCTTCAATAAATAGCTTTTTTTGTGAAAGGTCTTTTGTGGAACATACTGAATAAAACATGTGGTCTGAAGTTAGAGAATTGTCATGGTAATTAACACATTCTGTAACTTCAAAAGTGGTGCCTCATGATTATTCATAACTTTTCATTTTCTTCTTGGTCTCAGATTGAGTCAGTCTCTGTAAATTGATTTAAACACCGGATGAAGATTTGTACTCAAAGTATGGGCCTTAATTAGTTACCTCAGGGCTACAAATTGTATCTTAAAATAGAGAATTCACACAGATGATTGTATTGGACAGTGTAAGGTATGCCAAATATGCCAAAAAAAAAGTGCAGCTTTGGCTCTAGATTTTCTTCTGTCAAACTGGAGCAGCGATTTTATTGCTTTAAATGGCAAAAATGTTGTTTTCAAAAGTACGCTCGCGCTGCTGACATTCTGTTTATTTGTCTCATAATTTGGATTCAATCAGATTTGAAAATATGGACATATTGAAAAGACCAATCGTATTCTGTGTAACCATAGCAACTGGATTCTAATCTAGAGGTGAAATTGGTTGTCCTCTATTGGAATATCATGGTTTATCAGGAGTCAGTTTATTACACCTTTGCATTCTTGATCAAGTGACTGGAAATACAAAAATATGGATACTCTTCCCCTATATTGCATGATATTTTCTACAACAGTGAATTCATGAGCACTTCAGTAAGTTTGTCATCTATGGGTTATTAGTTAAGTTTTTGTTTACCAAAGTAATTAACCAAATTTTGGTATGCATGCTGAAGGCTTGTTGTATTTGGTTTATACTGAAATTAACCCAGCAACTGAGCAAGAATGTGGGGATGAATACAACAATTTGTGGTTACATATTGGCTCAATACCTTTGTCCAAACTTATCCAAGGGTTTACTTTTCCTGATGAACTGGTCTCTTTAAAATGATCGACTGTCACTTTCCTAGGTTTATTAACAACTGTACAGTGTAGGTGAAGATGTCATCTTGAAGACACTTTATTGCCACAAGCATTTTCCACAAAAATGCATTGGAGAGCTCTCTGCATTTGCTACAGCATTAGGCTACAGGACTGGTTTCACTATATACCCCACTCCGGCAATAGAATGGTGGGGTGTGAAAAAACTTTTTAGTGCAGTCAATGCAGCATGTAAAACAGGACCACTTTTGAAGAATACAGGAGTACTGAGGACATTTACAGGCTTGAAGGTTGTAGAGGGTACAAGAAATGAAATTAGTGGACTTCTTAGTCACAAGAAATGTAAAAAATTCATTTTGCTGAATTCAATTTAGCATGAGGGAAGATGATGTGTGATAAATATTTGATCTAAACAAGCAAAAAATTGATTGATCTGAAACAAATTAGAGGGCAAATTTTTGGATGGTGGGTAGGTAATCAGTGATTAAGGTAAATAATAAACAAGGCAATGGTGTTTTATTCTGGATTGCAATTTTTATAACTTAAGCTCTCTAACATACAGTTCATATTCAGAACTGTAATTACTCTGAACAACTTTTAAGTTTTCAGTAAACATTGTTCCGTTATGATGTTAACATGTTAACTTTGGAGTTTGTCGGTAAAAGAAGTATCTAAAAGTGTGATATCTTAATGACATGTACACTTCGTGGTTGTAAAATTTGTTTTGGACATGAAGATGAAAAAATAATTTTATTGTTAATAGCTTATCTTTGAACTTTCACAGTTGCTAAGGAAACTGAATAATATACTACACTTAACAGATTAATATGGGCATGTCAGTGCTTTTAAGTCTGTGATTCGGATCTTCACATGAGAGTAACAGAATTAATCCTGAAAAATATGTTAAATGTTCTGACATCATTGTCATGAAAGAAAAAAAAAAAGTTTTCATGTTCAAAGTTGAGGGCGCTGTTACAAAATGCCCCAAGTGCAAATTTAAAACCATTTGTGCCAAATGCATTGACTTTCAATTTTAGTTTTGTCTTTTAATTCAGTGAGTCTTTAGTTCATTTGGCACAGTAATTTAATTGTATTGGAATCAAACAGTCATTTATTGTTTTCTTTAAAGTAAAATATTTAATATTCATTTAACTCTAACCATAAAAGTAATAAATTGTTTATAAAATCTACTAGAAATGTATCCTAAATGGTACTTCTGGTCATTAACATAGATCAGAACTTTCCTTCTGTGTATGATAACCTGCATTTACATTTTTATTTTTCCTTTCAAAAACAGAAATCAAAAGTACTCATAAAATTTGATTTTTCCTAAACAAAATAGAATGAAAAAAAAAATATTTAATATCATACCTTAGTTATCATCTTAAGTGAAGTGTCTATTAGATCAGTTGCAATCAAAAATTTCTTTCTGAAGATTTTGAAAATAGTCTGTAAATTTAAGAACTAATTAGCAAAAATTCTGCTTCTTTTACCTTCTTGTCGCTGCCTATAGGTCTTCTGTCGTTTGTTCTATTGTAGTGTATCATTTGCAGAGCTTTTATGAAAAGAAGGAGGCTTAATTAACTGTGCTTGTGGTGTTATTTTTTTTCTCTTGTTTTTTTTTTCAACTCCTTTGTTGAAGTTTTTGTCTACATTCAACAAGACACACTTGAGATGAAAATTGCTCATCTTGACTTGAAATAAAACTTCTAAGCTCTAACACTTTAGTAGAATATGTTTTCATTGTCATTTCATTGTCTGAGCTTAGCAGTGCTACCTGAAGGTAAGGCCGAACAAAAACCATTTGGTTTGGGGCTGGGGTAGGGATGGGATTGGGATTGGGGGAACTGACCTGAAATTTTTTGGAGAGGTTAATTGATCCTAAGGGAAGCATTGTAATTGGTTGGCACCTAATTCCCATCCCTTGTAAAGTTGCAGGTTAACACTGATAATTTTTGTGGCACTTGGAAAATATAGCAAAGTTAGGGTGAGTGCTAAATATGCATATATCCCTGACTACATTTGCAGTGGGGGCAGGTCCACCACCAGGTGTTGCTGCCACTTGCTACCTCTGAGCAGGATTGCCACTGGATTGCTTCTCCAAGACCATATCTTCTCTCAATGGTTTGAACTTGCATAGTTATTGCAAGTCAAGTCTTACCCAATTAGACATCTTTTTCACAGCATTAAGTGTCTTAATATTCCAACCAGTCATGTTGGCAGTATGCGAAAGGCTACATAATGTTACAGTCATAATTGTAGGAGGTGCAGGGTCGTGGAGTGGGATATTGCTAAGAACCGTTTGAGTCTATGAAACTACAATGTAACAAAGCCTAAAGATTACGATATTTAATTAAAGAAAGCGTTGTTCCAGATCGAGCTTCGTCGTTGCTGGTTACACCAGGGAGCTGCTACTGATCCACTGGTTCCACAATACAACGTACATCAATTCAGGGGCTTCATAGGTGTGAGTTTGAGCGAGGAGTGTGTTGAAAAGCTTCTTTGTGAAAAATTTCATGTTTCTATATAGTGTGCAGAGTGAAAAAGTTTTTTCTTTTAGCTCTTCACTTTAAAAAAAAAACCTTGCTCTCCGTATGACGGAAGTCGTAAAGAGCTGCTTCGCAGGCAGGCAGGCTAGCTTCTGTACCGATTTTGCTGCTCTTTCTACCCGAAGATCACGATCCCTTCCCGGTAACCTCATCTCGGCATGGGAACGTTGCATCGTGGGGTGCAATAGTCCTACTATAAGTACTTTCTAGAAATTAGCGATCCTACGTTGAAGGAACTTCCATTTTCAAAAAAAAGTGTTGATTTAACTGTTCGACCCAATAAACTACAGATATGTATTATTCTGCAGTTAACTGGTTATTTTTTTATTCATCTGCGACATCTCAGATGGAGCAAGGAAGTCAAAAGATCGCCTCCCTGGATGGAGTAACGGCAAAGATGGCCATGATCCGACCACATCCCGGAAAGATAACTCAACCATCCCGTGGATCAAGCTGCGATTAAAGTTCTTTTTTGTTGTACAATGTAACGACACCACAAAACACGAGATAAAGATGCACCCATTGCTATCCTTTGCTCATTCTATAAGGACCATTGCAAATCCATCATGCTGTTTAAACGTCGTTCAGCAGGCAAAGAGACTGAAGTACTTTTTTCCTACTTCTGTATTTTAGGGGTGGCGTCAGGATTTGCCCGACAGGGGGGCAAGCTCCCCGACGGGGCGGCAACTCGGAACTCC
>WURT03504970.1:20924-41779 GCA_009936505.3 Holothuria glaberrima | reverse complement strand
TGATGATGATGATGATGATGATAATAATAATAAATGAGGTACCTTGGAACACTTAATATAACGGTGAGGTAAAAAAAATTGCCTTCAATTTGTATTGTTTTCAAGTCTCTTACGTTTCTTTTCAATAAAGAAAGCAGCACCCCTAATGACGTGTGATGGTCTTCAAAGGAGCACAGTTACGTGTGGTTGATTGAATAGAAACGTGGATCCTAGCATACACAATCATTTGCCCAGGTACATAGAGAAGAGAATAAGCAACTGCATTTGGTTTTGTTCTCTATGTACATTAACATTGCCTCGAAAAGATTATAACTAGGAATATTCAATTCCTTTTTCCGATTTAAGTACATTACTGTGACAAAAGCTCAACCATTGGTCAAATGACCACCAAGTGAACCGCATGTATTGCATGGAAATACTGTAGCCTACCTTGTAACACTCGGAATGCCTCAGTTGATTCTGATGACTCTAAGAGTTCGAAGAAAATACGGAACAATAAAAATCTTCTTGTAACCCTTTAACTGAAAATTTTTTTAGAAACTATTACTAAGATTGAATATTAATGCTTCCTAGTTATCTTTCAGTATCACGGAGTGACAATGTTTCGCTACCTATGTAGTAAATTGGCAGCAGCGGTGTGTCATTCTTATGCATATACCAAGAAAATAGTAAGACCCTGGGGCGGTATCTAGATTTTATTGTTGGCGGAGTTGGCTTGATGGTTGAGTCTACTGCATATTTGGGGGACCTGTATCAAGTCCCGATGGATCCACTTGGAAATTTACTTGTTCAGCATAGCTGTTCACAGTAATGCTGAGGGGTCTAAATTGGTGAATTTTAATTGGTTTTCTGATAGTCCGTTTCAGAAAGTTGTCGGTTTTGGTAAACTGTCCGATTCAAGGAAGTTATGAGCCTTACTCGCTTCAACTGTTTAGCAGTAGTGCAGAGTAGTGAACCTCCACCTTTCCCGACCTTTGAGAAAGTGGCTAAAAACTGGAGATACACCCACGTCTGTCGGATTGGAACGTTAAAAAGCGATCCAGGGATCAAGATTGGGAGCGATTAGTACACGTCTGCCTCTTTAATCTCAGAACACTAGTTGAAAAGAGAAGGACAACCTAGCCGATTCTCATCTAAACTCACACTGGTGTGGAGTCTTCGATGAACCAATTGGCTTCCTAACCCTCAAACGTTTAACATTCAACTCATTCTTTGCCGGTTTGGTCGTGTCGATTTTTACTCATCTAAAAGGCCACCCAGTAGACAATCATAACGAAGTTCATAGTTTTCCTCAACCTGTTTACGAATCACTGTGACAGAAAATCATGGAGATACAGGGTGTGCAGATTTGTCGAATTTTCTCGCTACGGTGTACTTTTCCATTGTCGCGCAATATTTTGTACTACCCAAAGTATGCATCACAAGTGTAAAATTAATACCTAGGTTGGTTAAAATTTACTTATGATGAATATGTGATAGAATTCCAGAACCTTGGTTCGATTTTCGGGGAACATTCATGGAACCTAACAATTTCTAGAATATGGGGTTAACAGAAAGCCACATAAACTGCAATTTTTTCCTGCCCATAGGAATATCACGCAACGCACCCTCTTTGGTACAAAGACAGGGGAGTTTAAATATATACTCCAGTTTGTAGCATAAGCCCCATCGAACGCTATGCTGCACACATTGGTTCGTAAATGAACACTACCTTCCAAAAGTAAAAAGAGACTACTTGAGTACAGCAGTACAGATTATAATATACAGAATGCAACATTGAAAGCTGTTACATTTGGCAAGTAATAGAACAGATGTGATTACAGTCATATGGTGACTGGGTCCATTAATTATGTGCTCTCTTACTACTGTTGTTAGTTTGCTATCAAGTGTGTCTGTAGATCAATTCTCCAAAGAATTTTAGTTGTAGTATTTGCTACACTGTTATTGTAAACCTGTATTGCGCAAAAGGTAATAACTGTTTTGTAGTAATTTAATTCACATACCAGTGGGACTGCTGTATAAAAGTTTTGTATCGCATTTTAGGCACGAGGTGTTAGTCGGTCCATCCCATTGGTAAGTGGACGAATTGCAGATTGTAAAGTTTGTCCCTTGAAAGCAATAGCCAGTTAGACACTCAAACCAAGCCGTGGTCATAGTCTGAATTACCTTGCCATTAATTGGTGGTCTCAACGTTGTGCAGAACGTTCCTGAGAGTGATCAAAAGGACGCAAATTGATCTAAAAGTGCGCCATGTCAAAGAAAATATAAAAAAGTTAAGCTGTAAAGAAACAAAACACGTTTGTGACTTCAGGAGAGCTTACACTGACTTAAACTAAAAAAGCTCCCACAATTTCATTTTTAGCTAAGGTACTTCTTTAAATTAGTCCGTTGCAATTCAAGGTAAACTGGAAGTAGGAAACGAAACTTTACTTTTATATTACAAAATGTGAAGGCCAAACTGTACACTGATGCTGCGGCAGACTTCTTGAAAAAAAAAATATTACACCAATAGTACTGAATGATTCCCACCGATTTATCACACCCCGTTATGATCATGAAGTTATTGTAATTACAGCTTTCACAACTATAGGTAAAATGACGGTAAGCTCACAGACTACGCTAACAGCTTTGCCAAAAGCTAATGCGTAGTTTGATGGCATCCTTACGTCAGTAAAGTAAAGTTTACCCGATGATGTAAATTCCCTTTGGAACATAAACCTCATGACAAGTAGACTACGCATACTATGTCTAGTAACAGAACATTTGTTCAAAAGCTCAAATGAATCTTTGATGCTTAATTTACTGTGGTCGTGTTTAATAGAAAACGAATCTTAACGGTATCAATCATCGTTTAGGAGATATTGGCAGGCAAATCATTTGAAAAATTTTGTTCTTCAGAAAAGACTTTCAATATTCGAACCAATAGAGGTAACAATGATCGTTTAGAAGGTATTGTCAGGCACATCATTTGAATTTTTCTTTTTGGGTTTTCAGAAGAAACGTTCAATATACGAACCAAGAGAAAACACATGAACCATGAAACTTTTGTATGTATCTTAATTTTATGATTGGAAGTGGAAGACTTTCATAATAGGTTTAAACGTTTATAGAAGCTAACTCTTACCTTTTGAAGGTTGTATAGATCGATTCTCATGGGTTTTATAGCAAATGGGAATAGCCGGTATCATCCACTCGAGGGATGTTCTATTACAGTGAATGGTCTTTGACCCTAGAAGACGATATCCATCCAAGCAATCAAACCATGCCCTATCGCCCTCCTGGTGTACATTCCCATGAGGAGGTGGGATTAGCTGAGGGCATCGTTTTAGTTCTAAGCGTAGGAATTATGAAAGTTTATCATTAACTATTATTCTTTATCAAACACTTATCTGAGGTGTGTTCCATCTCCGTTAACAGATACTGATATAGATAACATCTTCGACTTACGTTTAGCATACAGAATTCCCGTCATTTAATCAATTGACTAATGTCATAGGCCACTGTAAGACATTAAGGATGTTTACTTTATTTTAATATTGTTTTCAAGTAATTTCTTATATATTCAAGGTGTTTTATGTGTGGTATTTATCCAGCACTTGGTAAGAATGGTATCTTAACTGACTTTAACTTTGGTTCATATTCCCAGCACACGGAATTATACAGTTGGAACTGTTATCATACTTCTCAAAGCCTGATACGTCTCGGCCGCAGTAACACAAATTTATCTGCTCCAAACCAAAGTAGGTTATACATTCCGTAAAACAAGACTCGATGGTTAAATCTGGTAGGTATTTTTCATGGTCTTTCATAACCCGAAGATTTCGTATTTCTGCATCTCTGAAGCATCCTAAGTATTCGTAGCCTAAAACATTTATGACATGAAAAACAAAAATTGATGATTTCAGTTGAAATGATTTATGTAGTCTAATTACATACTTAAGTAGCTCACAAATAATATATTAACGATGGTCTCAATTGGAATTTTCATGCTCTAATGATGGAAATGTTAACCGCTTCACGTAACTGCAATGTCATCTATTTGTGACAGCAGTGTTTTTAAGCCGAAAACAGCTATAGTTGTTGCAACCAAATATACGAATTCCACTATTTCATGAATATGTTTCGACTTATTCATGTGAAGGGATGTTGTGAATCAGAAATTCAAAGTAGCTTTCATGATAAATGTTTACCTTCTGTTCAAACCAGCAAATGATAAAAGTCTTAGTCATAAAAAATAATAGAAACCGAAAAACACCTAAACATAATGCCATGATTTTCAAAAAACAGCAACTTTTGTTGTAACATAATTCAACTAGGTAACGTTTGTTTAAAGATTAAGCAAACCGAAGTGATACTTACAAAAATAACGAATGTTAGTGCACTTAATAGTTCTCATACCCTAAGTTTTTGGCATATGTGTCGGTTTAAAAACCTCTCCTTCGAAAATTGAAAGACTTAGTGCTATTAAAAGTTGAAAGTTTATACTCCCAAACGTCGCTAAAAATACGGAAAAGAAATATCAAGGATGCTTCTTACATTTTATTCTTTGGCTGAAAAAGAGACACATGAAGTTTGTTTATCAGCCATACATAATTTGTATTGAATCCCAATAGAACGGTTTTGAGTTGTGAATGGAAAAACAAAGAGCAAGAAGCCCAGGTTTAATACATCACTAAGTAATGTGCTCATCGTCAGCTGGTTATCGAAATGAAAGATGGTATTAAAAGACTACGAGTACTCTTTAATACTCATATTACAGAACGATAATGTTATAATGTTATCAATCTATACTCTGTAGAAAAAGGTGGGTACAAATTTCACCAACACTGGGCAACGAATGTGATTATACTGGAATTTGATAAATTGCACCCAATTATTGTAAATTAATGGGGTTTCCCAGACGTTGAATACCCAAGAAAATGGGAACCAGACTTTTGTTAACTCATAAATCACCAATTATTGGGCAAAACTTAACCTAATTCAGCAGTTTCGCATATGTGCCAAAGGTTGTTAAAATATTTTCCCAACTAGTTTCGAGTGTAAAAAGAAGTGTACTAAAGGACTTTTAGATAATTATTAATTGTGAAGGTCATGTAGCGTACTGACCACCTCTCCTTGTACTTCAGAACAAATCTCTCGAAAACAATTTACGGGTAATTTTGCATAGTTGTTAGAACAACATTTTAACACAGTTGATTTGCTGATAACTTGTGTAGTTTTCAGTTTAACTTTGGCCCATAATACTCTGCATGAATTCCATTACCACTGGAGCTTTTAACGATGTCATAGTAAATGTCACTGTCGTAGATACCTTACGTCTTGCTTCAATCACTTTTCACTTGGTAGTGTGGTTCTTAGCAGCAACTCTACTTTTAAGCAGTGTTGGAGAGATTAAAGTTAACAATCTGGGTTTCCTGTTTGGTCATTAAAGCAGTTGTAACCGTTGTAAGAAAGCTCCGCCTGCTTAGAAATATTTATTGCCGTGATTATGGTTCTGTTCGTCAACATCTTTGGTTGTGCTATGCAGTCAAAATTAAGTCATTTAAGGTCAGCTGAGTTGACTATCTAATTTGCTTCTTCCACATGAAACTAAATTGCTGACAGTTGGTCTTTAAGGGAAGGAGACCTGCCTAGAAGTATGGACGTGCCCAAACGGTTTATTCAAAGGGCTTCTTTGAAAGGATATCCCAGTCGTTAGCTTTGAGTCTTTAAACAGAGCGATACTGATAAATAGGAAGTTACAAAAACTTAACAAAAATCAAGAAACGCTTTCTTTACAGCTATGAATGACTTAAAAGAAGTAGCAGATTACTAACCGTTAGGAGCCGTTTAGTTTGATGTAGTTATTAAAGCCCCCCTAACACCTTCTATTACCTGATAATGGTGTTAACTGTTTCAAATCATTTTATTTGTGGCCTATAAAATTTGTATTAATGGCCAATTTGGTCCATGAGAAATATTTAATGGTACGGAATATTGACATGCCAAAACAGTTTCCGAAATCTACCTTACGCTCTTATCAGGCAACGGGCATATCACACAAAACTGGGTCAATCTTTTATCAAAGTCATTTTAACAGTTTTTTGGAACACTAAGTCATTTAAGTGTTCACGTTAACCGATTAACGTCATTAACATCTAGAAGTGTAATCATGGTTGTGAATAAACTTTATGGGCATAAGGACAAAGTTGACACAATGCTTCAGAATGGTATTCTAGCCAGGAGCAAGTTACATGAGGGGATGCAAAATAGGAACGGGAATCTTTCGCTTCCCGTCAGAAAACTGCCAACTTTGTCGGCAGCCTCACTGGGTGTAATAATTTCGTCAAAATTCGTCAAAAAAGGGAAACCGTCTTCTGCTCGAGTGTGCTCGACATCATTCCCCCAACCCCTGTCCTAGATTTCAGGGATTAGATTGTTTTACCCCTTCAAGCAATCCTAGCGCCACCACTTGTCCGCAAAATTAAACAAGTTGTTTAATGTTTTGGAAATTGTTGCTGTAAGGGGAGGGACAATGGTAAGGTGAACGTCATTCGTTTTAGCTTCAATTCCTTTTATTACATTATTGTTGTATTGCAAAAACAGTTGCATTCTACCAAAAACAAAACGGTGTCAGGTTACTCTCATTTGATACCCACCGTTAACAACTCTTGAAATAAAAAAGAGAGAATACGAACAAATACTTTCATAGGTACTTATTTTTGCAACACACATCTTTAAATAATAGTAGTGTCCTATCAACTCAAATGAATAGTGACACATATAATGCTATGCAATGATTTTCATGGATTCTTACTGTTTAACTTTTTTCTTTATAAGCAATGCATACTAAACGGAATTGGTATAGTTCAAGTAAGAGTCTAGTTCACTACTTAGGATGCGGCGTGGTGTTCTGGGAGAGATGATTTTAACAATACTGATATTCAGAGGAAGAAACATGGTAAAATCCACTTCCGTTCTGAACGTCAGCAGTGAAATATGTAATTTCCAGTAATTTCAAGAAAGTCATTACGTAGCTCGTCTTAGCAAATTCCACTCTACGTTGCATACTAGTTCAAGGCCTTATGACGTTTGGAATGATGTGTTTATTTTGAGGTATGCCATTGAGCAATTCACGGAGAAATCGTGGGTTCAGTAGATACTAACATTTTTATTGAAATCGTGGTACAAAGAAATTGTTAATGGGACTGCAAAGCAAGAAACGAGTTGCGTTTAATCAATGAGGTAAACGGGAACGTCAGTTACTCCTGTGATTGAAACTGTAACTATGACCTGATCAAACTGTCAACCAACCACAACTTTATACAAGAGAGCAATACACGGAACAGCATAGCTCATAAGTAGCAAACATGTCATTTAATGTGATAGCACAACAAATATCGATTCACATCAACAATGATTCTTACAAATATGGAAAATGACTTCTACATCTTTGACCTCTGAACTTTGATATTTCCTTTTGGGGGTACGCGCTTCAATATTTCTCACTTGCGACACCCCTCCACTAATTTGATCAAAAAGCGGTATCGCCGTCTGGAAGGGGTTTTAGACACAAAAAATGAGCAATGGACCATTTGTTACGCGACCTTTGACCTTGGTTGGAAAACAGCTCAACTGACAAAGTGACTACCACATTTCATCCTCGTAACGGAGGGATGAGATTATAATTGGCTGCACAATAATTGAGCTTTCTACAATGCTTATCTATATCAATGTCAGTTCTACTTCAAACTACTCTTTATCATATGCAGTACATCGCTGTGAAGTAGTGCAAGACAATATTCTGAGCATCGTAGCAAACATGCCCATTTCAGCTTTTACTGAAAACCTGAACTAGGTAATTTTCGAAAACAAATGAAAGCTATACAACATTTTTCCTTCAAACAGAGAAAAATTACTCCTGCTTCAGAATAGATGATCAAATATGTGACGCTTACAAACCCCTTTTCTAACGTTTTGTATGAGCACATCGCTTTGAGTCGAGTCCCAAATCTTGATAAATCAAGGAGGTTAGCTGATTAAGTTGTGCGCCTGCAATTGGTGGAAATTCTAAAAACAAATGATCTGCTATATCTTCATTTCGCGGTCAGTTGTAAGGGTTGATTGCGCGTTCCATTCTATTCCTCGCCATGCTAAATAACTGCGTTTAAGTAGTCGCAATGTAAATGACGTTACTTTGTTGAGTAATCGGTATGTATCTGAAAAGTAATCAACTAGTCTGTATCCAAAGGGAAAAGATTGGAAGTAGTAAACTAAAACAAGGACTGATTGTTTTCCTCTCACGTAAATAACGATATTTCCCCCTTACAAGAAATTATTGTCGTTAGTTGACTTCTGAAAATAGTTACTAGTTAATTTGTGTCGTTAACGGTCCACCATCTATTCTCACTGTTGCTGATGGGATTCATTTGCATATAAGGAGAATCCTCTTCAAATACAATCCCATCATGCTCTCTATTGCCTTTGGGACTGGTATTGCTTTCAAATCCCAAGTCTCGATAAACCACGGAGTTTGTCTGATGCAGTATAGTGCCATTGTTTGTTGGAACGCCTTGAGTGAAATGTTCAGCTCTGCTTCGAGACTGATGACCGTCGTTAGAGTTGGCTGCATAGTTGCAGTCTAGTTTTCTCCATAGGAATTTTCTGAGATTAAATAGTCACCAGTGTTAGTTATGTTACTATATTGTTTAATTGCAATGTCTCTTTATAGTACTCAACTTGTTTCAGTTCAAGAGGAAGAATATTGGCATGATAGTAAAAAACTAATGTAAAAGCTGATCTGTCCTCTTCACTCATATACTACTACTGGTTAACTTCTTTACAAGTATTTTTCGTTCTATGTGCGTACAATTAAATGACTTACCTTTTAATGAGGAGTCCACAAGCAAATCCTAGGCATGTGCAGAGGAAAAATAACAGTCCGGTTACGGAACCAAAAACCGAATTGTCCCATTCTGAAAAAAGATAAAATAAGGAACGATCCAATCAAACTGTATGACCCCGTGCTGTAAGAAGAAGTCAGTGTTATGTTCATTTTCACACAAAAAACCAGCTGTCCCGTACTTAGTCCAATTATTCATTTATTCACAACTTTATTCATCCGCACATTGCTATGTTCACTGATACACAAATCGATACAACACAGGAAGAAAAACCGCATTTTCGTTCCAGACTTTGTATGATACTACAAGAATTGCATCGAGGCAGATGGAAAGAAACAACTTAAAATTATTTCTCCTTCCAACACATTGTTCGTATCTCATTCTCTACAATGCATGAATTTTAATTTAAATGGTTGATTAATTAAGCTCTTGATAAATACCAAATTAAAAGGGATGGCACGTATGTTTCAATTGCAAACGATAATGAACCTCCTTAGTTCAATTGAGTCGTTTTTCTGGTATCATTTTTTTTTTATGTGTATTTGGAGGAAAAGTACCAGCCATCTATGTTGACAAATAATTAAACGGAGATAAAACGTGAGAAATGGCAACTTACTTGGTGAAAGATGTAACATTACGAATTCTGAATCATCTGCCAAAAGTTTAAATCAAACAGAATTATGGACAGTTTGCCGTATTCATGATACCGTATCCTGAAGGGCCTAGACACTAAAGAAGTCTCGAACGAGCCTCAATGAGTTATCAGAAATTACAATGAATGCATTGGAAACACAAATTAAAGAATAAACTGTTGCAAGAATTTGTTTCTATGTTCGTAGAGCAGAACGTGGATAAGAGGAAATAATGCTAACTGCAACGTAACTCGCCAATGACCATGAAATATATACAGGCTCCAGCCGAAAGGCTTGAGGTCCCACATATACCTCATAACGAATGAAAATATTGTAAATATTCTTTAAATTTTGATATGAATGAACAGTCCGGGAGATTCTCCCATTCGGGAGAAAAACATTTTACTGCAAACAGGGGAACTTGTATTCAAAAGGCATCATGAATAAACAAAGCCTTGCTTTCATAACATTCGGTTCGCATACACATATGTGGGGTGTCGGGTCACAGTGTAGGTAGAACGAACAAACATGGCTGCGTATACGTTGTGTGCTGCCTTTTCACGAACAGCGGCGTTGGTAGTGTCTGTCAGTGTTGAGTATGTTATCCTATATTCATTCTAGTGCGAAAGTGTGATAATTCGGAAATAAGTTGCATAGTTCTTAGGTATACTTTAAGAACTGTGGGACTATAGCTCTTGCAATCCGTAAAGCGAACGTCTATAGGCTAAAGAGTGTGCATTGTACAGTATACGTGTTCAGCTATCGCTATGTACACTAAATATGTATGCGGTGAGAGACGGCTGTACAACGTCTACTAATGAGGCTTTCACAAAGGTCACATTGCCTTTTTTGAGATTTTCGCAAAACGTGCACGGTGGACTTCCTTTTGTCTCGTGAAAAAGTTGTAGGTAATGTAATCACTAACATGAATATGCAGTTCTCGAACTTCCCTTTGCACGTACGAATTTTTTAGAGGGGTTTGAAAAGATTGACCCTTTGTTTTGCATTGTCCGAATGGTGTGGCATTGTGGGTATAATGCAAAATGGCTGCCAGATTTTTCTCCTTTTCGGAAGGCAATAATTTCTCCCAAACGGGGGAATCTCCCGGGCTGATGCATGGTTTAAAGTAACTAATAAAACGTGTACATGCCACTAATATTCTTGACCACGGAATTGCATGTCTGGCAAGATACATCAGCCGGTTCATCCCATCGAAAAGTAGACGTATTACAGGTTTTTTCCTTTGTTCCATGAAGACAGGAACCATTAAAACACTCAAACCAAGCCTTGGTAGTAGTCTGAACTACTTTACCATTAATCGGTGGGTCCAGGGGCAAACAGAATTGCCTTCCTGAAAGAAGTGAAAATATGTAACAAGTAAACAACTAAACTGACGGTGACAAAACACATGTGAAAAACTAAACCAATAGCTACAACTGAATCATGTAAACCCGAGACTGACTACAATATGACTAAACGAAACATCATCGCGTAATTCTCCCCAATGAAATATCCAATGTTACTTCGGGTTCTAGTGTGTACATACGACCTTGATTCTTTCAAATATAAGTACAGTTAAACAGGCAAAAGTTTCACTTAACTAATGCTACATTTTTGGACCAAAGAGTGGACATCGATGGCCAATCCCACTTTCTTACCAATTTTAAATACATCTATAGCCAAACGACCTCCACAAGTTTGGGAACTGTTACCGCCACAAGGAAGTACGCACTTTTCACTGTGACCGTAAATCCTGAAATTTGATCCACGTTTACCACAGTAACACATGTTTGAATCTTCTACTCCAAAGTACGTGGCTCTTTTGGAGGAGCATTCTGTATGGCAAGAACTCAATGTTAGTCTTGGTAGGTACCTTCCATGATCTCGAAATATACGTTGACTATCATTTTGGACATCTCGGAAACAGCCAATGTAAAGGAAGTCTACATAAAATAACAAAATGTGAAGAAAGTTTGCCAAACGTTTGTAAGTGATGAATGCCTCTATTCAAAGATAAACCAACTTATAAACAAACGTGAGGTCAGTTGAAAACGGAATTTATGCTCAGTTGAAATGAAAAGTTAATAGTTTTTGGACTGGTTGTTTATTACAAACAAAAATCTGTTTCAGTGACCCTCCCTGCAGAACTCGTATATTTGTTCCTAAGGAGAGACAAGACCTAAAGAAGGACTCCACTAATATTAATTATCGTTGGAAGAGCTTACTAAGTTGATGTGTAGTAACCTGTAAATTCATTCCGTAGTTGCTTACTTAAATGGAACTCTTTTGTAAAATTTTGCTATAGTTTTGACCATGCCAGTTGAAAAAAGTGAAAAGGTCTTAGTCCTGAATGTTCCCTTGCCTGTAGGTAATTCGTTCAAAGTGGTATGCACACGTACCTTTGAAAGTTGGATGGGATCGATTTCCGTAGGTGTAGTAGCAAACTGGATCCATAAATCTACTGCGTGTTGCTGTCCATTGAGACGTCGATTTGTTGCAGTGGAGGGTTCTCGAACCACGGAGACGATATCCATCCAAGCATTCAAACGAGACTGTGTCATCTTTCTGATGGATAGTCCCATGAAGAGGTGGTTTAAGTTCCGGGCATTTTGTAACTTCTAAACGAAAGGAAAACGAAAGTTTAATTTATACTAGTTAAATTTACCTTTAGGATAATGTTTTCTCAATTTAGTCACCGGCTTCAAAGAATGTATAGACGCGTTTTATGACACCAATCCTCTACAATGTAGTCTCACCAACAGAAATGGTGTGTGGTAGGGTCTTTCCATTCTACATTGAGGTAAGAAATGTGATTGACAAAACTGAACTAACATATGGTTTGCTTTAACGTTCTAAACGTATTAATTTTACACTCTACGTGGTGTGTACATCCTCCTTTTCATTTTACAGCACACGGAAGACCCAAGTTAATCACGATCTTCTGAAGTTACCCAAATCATTACTTTCACGCATGAGCTAGTCGCGAATTAACACGAATTATCTAGCTATTCAAAGAATATATTCAAGCTACATGGGTATTTATTGATTGCTTGAATAGATTTAATCTCTGGGTATAACCATTAGGTGATTAAACGCTCATTAAACTGAGCTTTCCTGAAATTTGACAAGATGTCTTGCATATCCCTAACACAATCTATACATCTGACTTGTTGGACTAGTCATCTGACACCACTTCCTTAATGTACAAAAGTGGATTTTTGCTGCATCCTTGTTAAGTACACAGGAATGGCTTCTAAGTGGGATACATTTACGTTTTTGGAGGTGTAGCTTTGGTTGGCTCAATCTATAATAAAAGAAGTATATAGAACTTTCCTAACCTTTGGTGAACGTTAAGGACGTTTGCTGAGCTATGCATTACTGATTGCTTGAAGAGAGCTTACAAATAATAGTTTCAAAAACAAACTTCAGACCAAGCAAATAGAGTATCGTCTATGGCAAAAGTGTGTATATACATAATTTTGCCATGTTTGTAAAGAATTTACTTCTCCTGTAACTGCGTAAACGAAGTTTAATTCCCAATAGGAAGAACGAACTAAGACCTCTTCGGAACATCAGACGACAAAGAAACACGAATTACATCCAGGATGGAGTGGGATCCTAAAATAAGGAGATCCTCCAGGAACACAAATATAAAGCATAAAGCTTAACTGAACTCCAAATGACACAGAATGCACAATAAGTCACACCAAACAGGGCTGTAGCGAGCGGGGTGTGGGGGATGTCACCCCCCAATGTTTGGTCGCCTTCGGCTAATTTCGGTCCGTCAGCAACAAGGGGAGAGGGGAAGGAAAAGAAGAGGAAAAGAGAAGAGGAGGAAAAGAAGAGGGGAAAAGGGAAGGGAAAGGGGAAGAAGGGAGTAAAAGGGAAGATGGAGATTGAAAAAAAAAAAACAGAGAAAGAGAGAATGGTAGCGCGTGGCCAGTCTGTTATTGTCTATTTCGATTTTCGGCTCTTCATCTAATTGGGCCATTCAAGTTGACGGCACGTCTGGCAATTGATCCTGCATGTGACGGCCGTATGAACGGCCGTCGGTGTAATTAAACGAGTGACCGAGTCCGTCGGGGACAGAAAGGGAATTAAAGGCTTCCGTAAAGGCGCGCTATTTCGGGTCATAAGACATTCTTGAAAAAAAAACACCTTCGGGGCATTATTCCTCACTTTAATCATCACAACGGGATTGGCAGCACCCGATTACCCATAGAGAGGGTATCCTTAGCCCGTTTTTTAAACCCTAACCTTGACTTCAAACACATTTTGCAAATTCCTGAGGATCCGGTTTACCCACAAACATCCTAGGAAAAAATAATGTGTGCCGCGCGTGTCTTCCCTTCACTGCAAACTAAGGTGTTCATCTTTTGAACAGTAAAATGAAGCAGATATAGAAAGCATCAGTAACGTACGCCGGGGGGAGGAGCAATTTGGCCATGTCCCCCTCACGATGCCAATTTTTTTCCTTAGTTCCTAAAAATACGTAAATATTTTAACACAAGTTTTTCTTCAAAATGTAGCATATGTGGCACCAGATTACATGTAAAGACACCTAATTTCCCCCTCCCATTAGACCCCTCCGCCAGGCCGGCGATCCCACAACATACAGCATGGCCCTCCTTAAAAGAAATCCTGGACGCCTGACGAGTCTAATGTTCAAATGCTAAACGCATAATGTTCAAATCCGAACATCAAGTTCAGATACCGAAGTATAGTGGCTGACAGGAGGAGTAGCCTAACACATTGAAATTATTAGGAATTTTTGCATTGGATAAATTAATGTATTGTGAACGAAAATACATCTATTCTGGGACTTAATTTTTTACCCAGAAGTATGCTAAAACCGCAGAGCTTCCGGGGCCTTGCCCCTGAAACCCACCAGGGCCCGAAGGCGGGCCCATGGACCCTACCACTAAAGCTCGGGCTTCGCGCTCTTCTTACGCATCAACAGATCTGTCAGCAAAACATTATCTCATCACACTCCAAAAGATTACACCTTAGCTACGCCCGTGACACCAAACACTTCACAGAAATTATATTTGCCACTGATTTTGAACAAGAAACAACGAGTTGAAAAAGGAAAAGAAGGATCATTTTCTATTGCTACTATTGCATGATAAGTTACGTTGTACAATACAATAAATAAATTGTAATGAGAAAAGTCCGACAGATTTATTAAACTATTTTTCAAATAACGGAATTCAATATCATTAATATAAGATCATTTTAATACAATCATGAGTGGGCTGCCAAAGACTACCCCATTAATACATAAAAGTCGTTCGCTAAAGCCAATTCCAAGGTACTGGTCAACAAGGTGAATGTTTATTACCATTATGAGTACATAATGTATTAATCAATATCACACGTTCCATGACAACTCTGATATGAATAAGTTCTTTTCCCGGTAAATATTCTGCACGAATTAGTTAACAGCTGTTATAGCTCACATAATATTTAGATTTCAGGAACGCTTGTCCTGTAGCATTTCTAAATGATCCTCAAATTGGTCACATGATGTGAGCAAGGTTAAAGAAACGAAAAATCGGGTCGGAGAGTAACAAATACATTTCAGCAACCACAGTTTTCTTCAGCAGCAGTCAAACATACTGTCTAACAAGAAGTGGTAATATTTACGAAAGGGTCTCAAAGAACTATGTGCTATGGAGTACAACATCAACAATAAGTCGGTTTTGACTCTAACCTCTTTTGCGCTTTCTTCATATCTACGCCTTTTTCAATATTTTTTTTATCGATTTGATTTCATATTCCATCTTTTCTTGGCACTGTTCGCAAGCAACTATCAGCGGATATCAAATAGAAGAGGAAAAGGTGGGGATGGTGTGCATTTTAGATAACTATACGAGTGAGAAAATGGAAAAGTTTTGTCATTGAAACTCCTCACTTGTGCCACTTTTCTATGTTGACCTTTTAACCCTACCAAAATGCAAAAATTATTACACAACTAAAATGCTTGTATCCGAATGACAACAAACATGAAGTAAGATCACCGAGGGAAACCTTAATTTTGTAGCCCGTCTCCACATTTCATCCAGCTGGATTTTTGGCTACCTAAAAGTGCATTTTTCCGCACACTCCGTTCGTCGAAAGCAGATGCGTAACAACTTTATTAACAAAACGTAATCAGGTTCCGAAGGTTAATTTTAAGTTTCATTAGTCGTATTTTTGTTAATTCTTTCCATTCAATACACTTTGCTCTTCACAATATTATTAACTGACTTTAGTCTAATCTTTCCTTAAACAGAATCCATCCATGACCCCCACAAATCGACCCCCTTTTTCTTTAGCTTATGTATCGTTGACTACACCGTTAAACCCATAGCCTGATGAGTGACTTACACATCATTTCAACCCCAAATAAAACATAACTACAAATAGACGGACTTTTTGAAAAGAAGCCTGATAAATAAGTCTCTTCTCAACCTTTTAGCCACGATTTGGTATAGTAGCTGTTCTTTCAAACATTCTAGAACAAGATCACACATGTAACACCCATAATACAGAACCTAAGGGTAAAGAGGTTAGTCAAGTTAAGTTTAAGTATCCCTTTAGGACGGCTACGTTGGGGAGGAGAAATCCTTCTGAAGTAACTTTTGGTTTTAGCCCTTCGTCTGTTCGCTAGCAATTAGAGGGGTTTCTGGAAAAAAAAGTCAAAAGTCACAAAGCATGATTAAAATCAAGTATTGTATCAGTTCGTTCAGTCAGTTTGGAACTGAACTACACATGACATACACGTAATGTAGAAGTCTGGCTGTCGAGAGGCTTTTCAGAGCCATCTTGGTACTCAGTGTGCCTTTTGGGGACATAGCCCGCTTCGCGGATCAGAACAACTTCGAAGATACGTTTTGGTTTCCCCCGAGGTGTCTGTCCATGTTAGCAAGACTATTGCCGTATCTGTCCTTGTTAGCAAGAATAGTGGGGGACGACGCATGATAAACCTTTGATATTAGGGACTGGCTGTTGTGAGAAAGGCTACATTAAGTCCAATTAAATAAATCTTCTATACGTTGAGGTATCTTAGGGAGCGTACTCTGGTGACGTGCACGTAACGGGCTGCGGAGCACTCGCATTGTCAGAAATTTAAATAAGATATTAAACGATTTCGCTAAGTTCTGTCAACAAGTTCTTTCTACAAGGTCTTTGCTAAGGTAAAGGTATTTGAATATCATGATAAAAAAAACATAATTTAATGCATCTGAAGTGAAAAATCAGTAAGAAAAACCATACTATGATAACTGAAAGGAATACTTTAAAATGACTGAAGTAATTTACGACCTACCGATTTTATAGATGTCAATTGCAAATTGTCCACCACACTTTTGACTCGTATTTCCAGCACATGGGGTTATGCAATCAGAACTGTGCCCATGAACCTGGAAGTCTGATCCATCTCTGCCACAGTAACACATGTTTATCTGTTCGACACCAAAGTAAACCATCTTCGCTAATGTACATTCTTCAAAACACAAATTGATTGTCAGTTCGGGAAGATACTTTTCATAGTCTTTCAGAACCTGGTGGCCGCTGCTTTCTGCATCTCGA
Source organism: Holothuria glaberrima (assembly GCA_009936505.3). NCBI lineage: Eukaryota > Metazoa > Echinodermata > Holothuroidea > Aspidochirotida > Holothuriidae > Holothuria > Holothuria glaberrima. Next base: position 24,693 of record WURT03504970.1, on the reverse strand, counting down.
AAGCATCCTAAATATTCAAAACCTGAAATAAATTTGCAATATTTTACAGAGCTCATTAATTTTGAAACCAATTTTATTCTCTGTAATTGTATTAACTGAGAAAAAATGTTGCGAATGTTACTTTTATCACCTACCTGCACTTTGGTATATTTTTACATGCACAATTCCAAACGTTGCTGTGATTGTTGTTACGAGGTACAAAAGCTGCATTATGCTTAATTCACTGTGTTAGGCTGTGCACAAACCTCCTGGAAGTGTGCCTCTGAAATTTTAACAACAACAACGTTGATGACGGGAATTTACCGTCTTATTCAGGAAAAGCTGCAAGTGAAGGAAATAAGTCTCATCTCCAAATTTGAAACAGAATGACAGAAACAGAAACAGGTACTTAAAAGGTTTAATGTTTAAGTGATTTTAAGCTTATCATACATAATTCAATGAAAATTATTCTGTTTTGGTGTTAATAAAGTTAAAAAATTAGTCGGGCAAATAAGTGCAAGATATAGCCAAACTTGTAACTTTCAATTACGTTTTTGGACGCTGGCCGTTGGAGACATTGTAACATGGATATACTTGCTACACTTAAATTATAATATATGTAAAGTCCAGTGCTCTTTGCGCTTCAAAGTGCATTCCCTCGAAGGTCATGTAATTCAAATCAAGAAAGAGTAAAATGACAGAGTGAGCACGAATTACGTTAACTGAAGAGAAACGAACTTTGACTCGGCTATAACTTAAGAAAAATATATCCCATTTGTATTATTTGGATCCCAAACAAAGGTATTTTAGTCTCGCATATTCATATCAAGGGGTAGTTTTATTAACGTACATTAGAATTATTGTGCGAGGTGCTGGGGTGACTGTGGATATTGATATGAGTATCAAGCTTCAATTGCCCACATTGGGGAACAGAAGTAACATGTCATGCTATCATGCTGTGATGAAGATCCTCGAGGAAATTTTGAAAATATCGAAAATAGACTGTCAATTCATACGAAATATATTGCTAAAACGAGATATTCTGGAGTGGCATCTCCCTAATGACTGTAACAGAGTTTTCAAATTCCACACAAATTTTATTCACTTTAAAAATTTAGTTTAATGAACCCATTCTCAAACAATGAATATGTATGAAGCACCTGACCATACCAGTCAGAGGACAATCTTTATAACTTAGATAAGTTAACAGTGTTTCCTTTCCAAAATGTGTTACAGGCTGAGATCTAAGCATTAAATCTTCACTGTACAATTGAGTGTTCGGTACAGGGTTTTCTTGGGCTACTGTGCGTTATTTCCATGACGGTTACGGTTCAGGTATTTACCAATTTTGGTATACAGTGCTAGGTTCTCTGCTGAGAGTAGCGAACACTTGACTGACCTGTACCAGGAAAGTATACTGTTTTGTGCATAATGGCTGTGACGTCGTGTGATCGAGTTGTACGGCGTAAAATTTAAAATTTGCCTATGATTAGTTTGATTTGAAATCATTTGCCTATGTAAATTACAACAAAGTGTTAAGGGTTTCTCTTTTTGAGCAACTGAAATATCAAAACCAGGGAATGGGAAAGACTAAACGTAACACAGGGGAGTTTTGAAGTAGTAAGTAACTTAAAAATTGTGTTACATGATTCCCGACGAGAAGAGGCAGTTTTGCAGTGAGGACATAACAATGTGATTTTTTAGGTCTAGTGGCCAGCTGGATTTAATTAAAACTGAGCTACGAGAGCGACAGGGCCTCGTCAGAAATGTTTTGAAGGTGTGGAAATGTTTTCAAATAATGAGTCACTACAAAGATATGTTTGATTTTGGAGATTACAACTTGGAACTGCAACTGTTACCAGTGAGCCACGAACTGTTGAATTCCGTTCAAGGTGAATGATGTGCCCTTTTGACATGCCTTCGGACTTAAAGGGAGCATAAGAGATGTGCCTTCTTTACATTTCTCCTTCTATTCGATTACCGGAACTTAAAGGAAATGTGCCGTTTTCACATTTTTCCTAATTACCGAAACCAAAAAGAAATGTGCCTTTTTCACATTTTTCCGTAATTACTGAATCTTAGAAATGTGCCGTTTTCACATGCTTTTTTTCCAGAAATGAGAAACCTTTACTGTAAATTTGTTTCATTATTTCACATAACAGTTTAGCCCAATATTTCGGCGTAATTTGAGGGATAGCATTCTGTAATCAACTGTAAAACAAGACCACATACCGATTCTCCAACTCTCCTTGTCTAAGAGTCCTCCTGATTCGGTCGAGGAGTTGCTGCGTTTCTAAAGAAGGTGCTCATGCCTAGGTTGTTCGTTGCTATATGTATATTCTAGGCAACTACACGGAGTGACGGTTCGAGACAATCCGCTGACTTTTCGCTGGCGTGTTACATTTTCGCTGACGTTCTTAGACATGGAGAACCACCGTATTTTGCAAACAGCTTGAAAATCGCAAACGAAATGAACCTTATACATTTTGTCTTATTTTTAGCGAGCTCTGGCATGTGTTACCCGCGGCATGAGCCTTACCTGGACCCGCTCCATGAAGTCTCATTAACCAAGTGTGTATTACCAGTAAATGATCGTAAACGAAGTTAAATTAAGATGTAAACTTGTAAAACTGTAATATACTACCAGGAGGAAGGTCTGGGGTTCTCGCAATTGAATGACGTGATTTATGTAACGTAATGTCCTTCCTTTTATACGAGGTATATTACGAAGTGTTTTACACTTAGTTTTCTGCGTTTGTTCCAAGGAGTTGCATTTACCTGTAATCCTTGTTAGGTAAAATTTGTTTATTTTTTCTCTGAAAATTGGTACCTTTCGTATCATGTTTTAAGGGAAAACAGAGATTGAAACTTGTACTAACTTTACTTCCGTGTATACTCTCTGTGCACTGTCGTTCAGTTAGGTGGCAACGACTTGATACGACATTTCTTCCCAAAACTATTCCCTATTAAGGCGCCAGTTTTAAGTCACAATTTAGGAATTCAACATTTTGTGATATATCGTGGTGTTCTTAATATCTTACGTATGACCCTCTACCCCAGCGGGCTCTAGCTTTCCTGGTATTGTACCACCGATTCGTCTGTTTTAAAGGAAATGCGTTATGACTAGGGGAATAACCGTATCTGTAGGGTGGCCTTGGTCTAAAGACACCAAAGTTAACGTATTTTGCTGATGGCTCAAAGTTACCAAACCGCTCAATGCTCTTGCGAGTGTTTGTCAATAATATCCAGCGTAGAGCGTAAAGATCACTGGTATTGCTACGAGAATTAGAAAATTTGGTAAATCTAGCTACTCTCTCGTGATCACATTCATTGGTCCGGCTATAGAATTGTCTGTAGGGAATTACGGTAGCTAAAATTGACATCAGCTGCAATTTCCCTATCAGATCACTAGACCAGCGCTATTGCAAATAGCACACATAATCAGGCTGTTGAATCCACCCAATCAACCCCAACTTTTTGTAAGATGCAGTTGTGATTAAATTTAACGGACATTTATTAGTTTTTAAGATTAAACGAGTTCCGTATTTCTCGTATTCAGCAGTTGATCCGAGAGGTCCCCCCCCAAAAAAACAATGGTTTTCGGCTACCGACGTAGCCGGAGGTCATTATTTTTATTGAGACCGAATTTGCCTAACTTTCTAACGCGACTCTTCTTTGTAACAAAAAGCTTGTCTAGAATTAATATTCAAAATAGTTCAAAATTCCGAAAAAGCTTGACTATGCCCCCTTCTCTACGACTTTTGCTTATTTTCATGTGCACCAAATTTCT
>WURT03504970.1:0-20824 GCA_009936505.3 Holothuria glaberrima | reverse complement strand
AGTTCAAAATTCCGAAAAAGCTTGACTATGCCCCCTTCTCTACGACTTTTGCTTATTTTCATGTGCACCAAATTTCTGCTGGAATATAACTGAACACCTACTGATCAAATATAGGATAAAGACTCGAATGAAATAAATTTTGCATTTTACAATTAATATTCACGGTGGCTGGCTGTGGTTTTCCAAAAGCAAGTATGCACAACAGAAAGGCACCTTTCGTCGGTGATCAGCAGTATCAGCTTCAGTAATTTTGCCTCTTTTCGGAGCATCTGAATACATGAGATTCCAAGAAGAAGATTGCTTTGAAGCGATTACAAGACTTGGGAATTGCCGTTTCTGGCAGTCTAGGATACACTCTGGGCAAAGATTTTCCCAGTAAGTTACTCGTCAACGAATGCTCGCTCTCCGTTTAGATACTCCTCCATATCGATGTTCCACTTTTCCTAACATCGAACCTCCCCATGAAAAAGGCTGCCTGCCAACCTGTCAACGTTACGTTTTGTACGCGAAGGGAGGTAGGGGACCAACACTCACCATGGATGCACACAATGTACACAAGAAGTGCCAACAGGTAAAGTTAAAACACAGCTGGTGAATTGGTAATACTTGCTTATTGATATACCAGAGATAGTGTTACGTAAGTCAGAAAACCCCTACATCAGTCCTAATCTACCTGTAATGGCGTTTTTTTTTTAAATACCATGTATCTATTCAAAGATGTTTCAAGATGGAATATACATAAGGGCCTGCTAAATTCATGCAACTTAGAGTAACTGAAGGGTGTAGTCATTGTCTTCTGTGGGGGTCAAAATATAAAAGAGGGCTGTTGTAGGGAAGTGCACATCGCTCGATGATAATAGTCTTACAGATTTCGCTTTGACTCCAATCTGAAACAATAGTAGTTTCCTAGAACGCATTTGCTGGTTGCCATTCAACGCCACACAACACTTAGAATCAATTTTTAAATGAAAGTTATTGCTGAGTTTAGAATAAAACTTTAAATCCCTCAAAGAAATACCTTAATCCCACCTTTGACTGTGCACTGAGATGTCGCTTTCTAGAAAAAGATCATCTGGTCTATGGAATGGTAAAATTTTAGGATACCCCAGTTTTGCAGCACTATGCAAAGCCTGCAATCGTTGCTGATTCTTGAAATGTTTCATTCTTTTTAGCTGCGATGATAAGAGAAACCTTTGCATTTATGATGCTGTGTGCATTGTTATTGTGGAAGTCAACGGTCATCTGGGGACAGCAGAGGTCAAATTCTGAAACCTTATTAGTGCGATGTTTCACGGTTGAAAGCTTGAATGAACCCCTTTGTTTTGGTGGAGGTCAAAAGTCACCTGGGGTCATCGGAGATTAAAATGTGAAACCATTTAACACGATACCTCAAGGTAGAAAGCCTAAGCAGTTTTTACACTATATATGTGGAAGCTCCATGATGAGAAAACGATCTCTATTGTCTTTGGTGAAGGTCAAAGTTCATCAGGTTCAAACTCTGAAAACTTTGTTATAACGATATCTCAAGGTGCAAAGCTTTGATAGACCTCTTATGTAGTATTTGCATGCCCATGTTTAGTGAAAATCAATTATTTTGGTGGAGGGCAAAGGTCATCTGAGGTCACCAGAGGTCAAACACTTAAAACCTTGTTTAACAGGATATATCAAGGTAGAAAGCTTGGATAGATTTCATACTTAGCACTAGAATGTCTCGTTTAAAATGAATGGAGGTCAAAGTTCATCTAGAGTCACCGAGCCTCATACCCAGAAAACTTTTTAACTGCAATCTCTCAGCGTATGAGTTGAAAGTTGGATGAAAGAATCTAACAGTTTTTGGTGCACGTCAAAGTTCATCTGGGGTCACAGGGGTCAAAATAGGGGGAAGAAGCAAAACTCCACCGTTCAATAACAAACAAAAAACTGTATTTTCCAAAAACAATTTGGTCGCAATTGACCCGTTATTGAAAGAAGTGGAACATCTTGGCATGATTTGAGATTAAACATGTGTTATCGAAATTGCAATGCATTCTAGTATTTTCGGTAAATCACTTTGTCATTTGGATGTCCAGTTTCTTATAAACAGCCTGTCCTCTAACCCAGTTTTTAATATGATAATAACCCTCAAAGGAGAGATAAAGCACTGGACTTTCACTTCTTACGTCCTTTTTTCTTCTCCTTCACCCCGTGCCGAAATCTTACGTTGTCTGCTTCATCACAAACACAATCCTATTCAAGTTTCGGCAGTGTCATTGAACGTTACATACAATCACAAGTCCTGACGCGTATTAATTCCACTGCAGTCCATTCTTTTTCATGTCATAAGGCTGTGAGTATTCACTCGTTCTTGGTTAACGTTTTAATTGCGAAAGTCACCTGGAGAAATTCAACTAATTTTGTTTTTTTTTTTTTGTTTTTTTTTAATTGCTAATTTTGGTTCTTTATGTTTAACCACTGTGGCCAGCAGGAATTCTTCTTAACTTATTATAAGTACCCATGGCGAGTTCATGAGAAATAGCATCAAGGTCAAGACTATAAACATATTCCATGCATATATCTTACGTTTGGTCTAAATAAGATCTTAACATAATTTACTAAAAGTGTAACAGATTTTAGAGTAAAGCTTTAGTTTTCTGCTCTGAATTATAAAAAATTCTACATCCAGCTACGATCTTGTCTAAAAATTCTTTGATAAGGACATGATCAGTAGCTGGGAATTATTGTTCCTCGAACTTTTAACGGTTCCCAAGGGTTAGTTATAATAGTCATCTCTTCTTAGGCCATCATATCCATCGTCTGGATGCATTGCATTGTCCTCGTCATTGTGAAACTTGTTACGATGTCGGTTGGTACTATCGTGTCGCATACTATTACGTACAAATGTTGCTGAAATTCTCAGACAAACGTAACAACTGCAAGCAAAAGTCAAGTTTTAATGCAAGTTATATCTTCTGCTTATAAGGGAAGTATTCCAAATAAGAGGTACCAATTAGGAAACAGTTTTAAAAATAGCTAAAATTAAAAACATAAAGTCACAAACCTTGTGATAATGATACAACCAACAACAAGAAATGCAATTCCACAGATGGTGACGAAATTGTTATGTGTCCATGAAAGGTATGAATCTAAAAAGAAAACAATTACTTCTTTTGCAGACAAAATTACCCAACCCTTTCATGTCACTTCAGTTTGTACGATTTACTTACACAGAGCAAAACAATATTTAACTTGCCAATACAAGTACATCACCCCCTGCTCTTTAATAACGAGCGCACTTGATGTTTTTCCTTTAAAAAGTCCGTGTTTGCTTCTGCATAATGAATTACTTTAATTTTTACATATATAGAACAGTGTGTCTCAAGCTGTCTTTGTAAACCTAGTTTCGATCAATAAAACAATTCCAAGATGTCTGACATAAAGGTGGTATTATATTTATTTTCCATTGTGTTGTCAGTATGATTGAAAACAGAGTAACAGTGACTCATCAAATTGCCACAGATTAAATAACCATTCAGTGTTAAATAATTTTATCAGATTTCACTCCTCCTTTCACCGGGGAGAGATTGGGAATTTGGCGTAGGGAGATTTTTTTCGACTTGGGAAGATCTTTGTTTCGGGCAACCGTTCATAAACTGCAAATTTGTGAACACCCTGCTATAGAGTTCAGTACTGAATAATGTATTAATAGTTAAATATGGACTCTGAACTGTAGAAAAAGTAAAATTATATAAACATAATAATACCCTTTTGGGTTTGTAGACTCCTCACAATGCGGTACGGTTGACCCTGTCCATTTCATATTTGATTTGTTACAAAATATTTCATCTGATCCATCCAATCAATGACCACTCGGACACCAAAACCAAGCCTGCATTATTGTTTGGTATACGTGACCGTTTTTTGGTTGTATGAGACGAGTGCAATAACTGACTACAGGAAGGTAAAGACAGATTAAGCTAAAATAAGCATGTATGTTAAGGCTACTTTACACATATTTAGTATTCTTGCTTCTGGTTGTCCTGGAGGGATATTCCCTCCAGAAAACACCGAATGGTGCATATCAATTGATATATCTGGATATTAACGTAAATATTTACCGAACATATTTACTAATAAAGTTAAAAGCTTATGTAAAACTTTGAAAAAGTATGCTTAAAGTTTGAGATCTTCTTTTAGTTATTCAGAGATGCCGCATACATATACAGAGAACGTGCAGATGACGTATTTGTACCACGTGACTAGTTTCTCTGGACGGCAAAATCGCCCTTCTTACACTGACTTACCAAGCAAGGCTGGTTTAGAAAAAGTGCCTTTGACCTTATTTATTGCTTATCACTTGTTGCACTTGACTCCAAGAGCAAATGAAGAAAGCTTACCTTAAATGAATTTAGGATTTGGAAAGACAACGAAAGAAATAAGAAAACAGCTGTATTACCTGATAGTTGGCAGTTCCTTTTTTGCCATTCAAAATGACCTACAAAACTGTGTGCTATGACGTCAACTTACGTCCTCTACATGTTATGCTTTAATTCTTCCCTCTGGTTTCATTGTGAATAAGGGTTAGTATATCATAAGAAGATTTCTCCATATAAAATACTCAAACAAAGAGGCATGTTTCAATGTAATGCATACTTTTTGTAGCTAAATTAAAGTAGGAAATGTATAACCAACAAGAACAATGTTGAACTTTACCCTCATAAACGTCAAATGCGGACAATCCACCACAAGAAATCAGCTTATTACCACCACAAGGAGAACAACACAGCGAATTATCATCAATGTCCAGGTAGGGGGAAAGATTGTTAATACAAGAACAAAGCGTGCCTTCTTTTAAAATTAAATACGACTGCAACTACTGAGAGCATTTAATTAAACACCTTCGAGGAGTGAGGAGTCTGTCTTCTCTATATTGCAGTGACTTCAAAATATTTTGACTGGAATAACATCCAAGATGCTGGTATTCTGGAAGTAAAATGTAGTGTTTTTGTTTAGCATTTCCACACAACTGGTCTCCCTCGTCAAAAGGGGATAGAGAGGGCTGTTTTTTAATCGTGACTGACATATTTCCTCATTTCTCTAATTGATATTTTTGGGCCGATGCGCACTCTCTTGGAATTATTTTTATGACTGTCTAATGCTAACCCTAATTCTAATTAATCCCTAACCTTAACAAAGGTTAGAATCAATGCAAAATTATATCATCATCCAGTCAGAAAATACCTTACAAGACAGTGGGCATCAGCTGATGTTTTCTAATATGAAATAACCACTATTTGCATTTAATTGAAGTACGCATTCTGTTTTAAATAATTTCGACTTGTAGAATGAAACGGTTAAAATATAATTTAAGTCCAAACGAGACTGATGAGTTCATTATCAGTCATGTTCCTGGTAGTCATATAGATGCATCCTGCGTTATTAAACACCACCTAAACATTAAGCCTTTCAGAAAACAAAGTACAGAACTCCTTAAGGGTACACACATACACTAACATTATCTCAGTAACTATGGTGTCTTAATTTCATAGTAAAATACACTCAAAAACAGGCATAGAAGGTAAGTTACTCACCAATTGCTTTAATAAGTGAGAAAAAAATATATCAAACACAAGATGCATCTCACGTTGCATTTTCGAAGGTAAGAATGCTTCCGTAATGATAACTGTTGAAGGGAAAGTTCTTGAGATTATCAGGAACATGTATTAAACCATAGGACAATTCACGCCACCTTCATATAGGTTTGGCAAAATACCTTCTCAAATTATTCTACGTTTTCTTTTTTAGATTAAGGTTTAACTGAATACTTCATACACTAACGCGATAGTAACATTCATTCACAAATAGCTAGCTTCTGCTGGTGGAAAGTAAACTTTAAACTGGTTGTAAAAGTGAAGACGAAGCTGTTAAAAAGTGGATGAAAGACTCAATTTCAAATTCTATATAAACAGAAACCTGATGAAGCCGATAGCGTTTCACTGCTAATGACCAAAAGCTAATAAATGAATTCTGAACTTATTGAACTAGAGCAATGCTATGCAGTAAAACAAGTAAACTAAGATGGGTGAACTACACAGCCAGTGAATCTTTGTTGACCTCAAATAGCATGCGAACTCAAAAAAATGACTTCCAATTAAGTTAGTTGCAGTCCCGCATTTAAATGTCTTTAGCTTCTCGTTTAGTTTTAAGAACGGCCCTGGTGTGGAATTTAAACACTCTCTGTTCATGCTATGTAATATGAGCTACTTTGCATCTTTTGAATTTTGTAACTCTGATGTCAATCAAAGTACTTTCACTTATTGATACTTCCTACTCCCCAGTAAAAGTCATACTTCGGATGACGAGTATCTGCCTTTGAGTCACCACCCATGACGCGGGTCTAGCTTCAAAACATGGTGGTCAGCTTGTTGTCAAAATATCGGCGGTATATGAATGCTACACACATTGCATCACAGATTACAGCTGTACAGTGTAACTGTTATATTTTCACAGTACTGACTGCGATGATGATGTAAGGAACTTCTTATCTTAAAACTTTGAACAGATAGCTAGATGTTGGTTTACTTAACTTTAGTGCTCAGCCAGATTTCTCCTTAACGACATCTAAAGTTCGTAATCAGTCTTCTTTTTAATAGTAGTGTCTGCTTGAGAATAACATCGTTCAAAATGTCTGAATAGAAAATTGATGCAGTCCAAAGATAAGTCGGTTAAGACCTGTGGTTCAAACTATTATCTATGTCTAGTTCATGCTATTCGCAATAAGGCGTAATTGTTTACCAAAGATTTCCCACAGCAGGCAAGCCTTCCATTTCAATGAATTGACAATTGTTACGCAATTATTAGTAATACACAGATAAACCTGGCTTAATAAGACTTCATGGGTGTTTGGGGGATTGGAACCACATCTATATCAAAAAGGGAAATTATAATATTGGGAATTTTTTTGCTTTACTGATCAGACATTCACTTGGGACGTTAGGCACGACAAATCAATAGCTATACACTTATTATGTTGATGAGTGACCGTTACTGAAAACTTCAAAATAATTAAAATCACACAATGGGATCACAATTAACAGCAAAGGCTGTGATAAAACCCACGGTAGTCGTATCATTGCTTTACAGGATATTTTAAGTGCTATTTTCCCCGTAGTGTATTCTGCGCTGAAAAAATATATTAGTGAAGCCCTCGGAAGACTTAGAAGTAAATGTTGGTGTCAAATTCATGGCATGCTGCTGCACTATCTATTCTAAAGTATTTTCGCTGAACTAAAATTTAAACTTTTTAGTCAGGGCATTAAAAGGATACCCACTGACATTTTACAAGTTTAGATACATAAATGTTTAAAAGTTAAATATGTTTCAGCTTTTCCGTCAACTAATACTTCCTCTGAGCTGAATTAGAATAACAAATATACAAACGTCAAGCTCAAATGCGGCCATCACATACCTTTACATTGGTAAAAACACAAGTGCAGGTCCTTCTTTTTCGTACATCATTTGGAGTACAAGCCTGTTACTAAAGCTAAGAGAAGATCCACCTTCAAACGTACTAAAGCAAAACAGATCTCTATTTAACTACAACAGTGGACTTCTAGTGTATTGTCAACTAAACATGATCTTTTCGTTCTACTATAATGAAATTGACTTTTTCTACTAAGTTTTAGCAGGCTTATGATGAATTTCAATGACTTAACTTACAATGCATCTTAAAAATTCTCTCCTGTGAGGTAAAATGACCATGTTAAGAGAAATGAAATTAAGCTAGCCACTAGGCTCTTCGTATGAAACACAGGTGCATATGGAACTTTGTACACGGCGGGAGTCTTGACAGTAATGTAACTGAAGTGGTTGATGTATCCTTTGTAATTCTTAAATTGGTCAGTTCAAGGAAATGCTGCCATATTTGCACTATATTTCGTTTCACCGAAACCTTACATTTACCTCTTTACATGCCGCTGCTTTACTTTTATTAGTTTGAAAATGGCCCAAATAGTTGGTACTTTCGCTAAAAAAGGATTTGCTGAACATTTGTTTTAATAATATTGTTTCAATGTCAAAAATGTTTTGTGCCAAGGATCTTTAAATACTGTATCACACCCAACGTAAACCAACAAGAAATCCTCTTTTTTGCTGTAAAGCTGGTGGTCATCTCACTTAACTCTGGACATTAGTGGTCTTATCAGTGTCCACATCAATTGGCAAATTTGGCTTTGCATACAATGGTGATTTTAGGACTGGGACAGAATAACCAACTCCACTTTCACGAACCTCAAATTTAATGTTCTCAGGCAATCTTTTTAGTTTTATGGCCTCAAGTTCTCTATAGAAAAATACAAAAATAGTGTATCGTTATCTTAGTTACTATGTCGAATGAGTTTGTACTTACAAATGCATTTTTTTCTTTACCCATAAACCTATATATTTACATTTTTAAAAGGTTGAAACTTTTCTATCGAAATGTTTTTAGAAAACAGCACAGTAGGTAACGTTTCATCGAGTGAAGCATTAACCTGATCATTCAAAATTTGATGATTTTTTTTTGAATAAAAATTACAAACCCACCTTAAAGGGAAGTGAAATGGGCTCTTTAAAATTCAAAGGATGTATTACTTAACTCTCCTAAGTAGTACGTTTGATCTGCTATTACAGCAAACGTACATAAACCATACTAATGTACTTCCATGCGGGGGGGGGGGGGGTTAAGCAGATTATATGACAATTCGAATCTTACCTTAGAAGGAAGAGAGTGCCTCCAAAGAGCAACAGGGCAAGAGCAACAAACACAACAAAAAGGCCAATAAACCAGCCAGGGATTGCACGTGGACCTGTAGGAAAAACTAGTTATAGAGTGAGTACGATATGCTTAACGTAGACACATTCTGACTAAAAATTTAAAAAAAAAAACCTCCCTCATTTGTATTGTAACTTTTGGAATGTTTTTGCCAAACACAGTTAAGTCGTTATAGGAACATTAAAAACCTCCGGCAAAATTTTACCCAAGTATATTCTAAACATATCACCGTCACTTCAAGTTCTTAGTCTCCCTTCATATCCTACTTACAAGATAGCAACCCAATATATTCGGGTAACGACTCATGTTAAAATGCATGACCCTCAAACACAATTCCAGTATGCCCTAGTGCAGAATATATAACAAAATATGCTGGTTTGGGAATCTGGTATTAAAAGTTGGGGAAATATATTTGGCCCGGTACCCATTGCAGCGTTGTGTGCGTAGCTTGTACTTAGCCATAAAAAGACAAATGCGACTTCACAGAGGTTGTTACTAATTGGGGATAAATAGGTCCACTTTCATGTTACGTGGACTGCCATGCTTTTTGTGCGGAAATGATAACATTTCCCTACCTTTTCCTTTAACGCATCTTGGCAGTACAGATTCGTCCCATTCATACACAGTTTTGTTACAATGTGCAATGTTGGGTCCCTGCAAGTAATATCCTTCTGCACACCTAAACCAAGCTGTGTCCGTGGTTTGGTTGACGTAACCGTATGGAGGATTTGTTAAATGAGTGCAAAGGCTAACTGAAGAATTAATTTAAAAGTAAGTTTTATTACAATTATATTGAAAATGAGTTTCTGATATACGACTGTTTGTAATCTCCTTTCAATTACCAATTTAAGAGGTGAGAGATTCTGAATGAATCTTTTTCATGACCTAAAGTAATCTTAAAAAAGTATATGGCATTCGCAAAAATATCCTTACTTGTGTAAATGTCAATAGCAAATTGGCCCCCACATAGTTGCTGGTTGTCCCCACTGCAGGGAGATGTACACTCATTACTATCCGCATGCTTTGTCAAACTATCAATGGCGGAAACACAAACACAAATGTGGCCATGTGTCAAGAAAAAGTAATGGGTAGAACGTTTTGAGCACTTTGTAAGACATCTCTTTGGTGTAAGCAATGGGTCCTTGATAACGATCTTTTGTATATTCTCAAAGGATTCTCGATAGGTGAAACAACCTTTGTGATGGTAGTCTAGAAATAGCCAGTAAAAGGTGATTGAAAAGATTAAGTAATTATAAGTATTGAGAAATGTGTCCACACATTGAACAACTACAAGACCTAACTACTGAACAGGTGAGTATATGGTGGAATTGTCTTACCTGCAGCCATACTTAGAAGGAAACCATAGTAAAATATAACAACAAAACCGGCAACTTTTTCATACTCCATAGCTGCTTCCTTGTAATATCTGCAATACACTTTTGCATTCCAAGAGTAGTGAAAATAAAACCAGATGTTAATAACAAATGACAAATTGTTCGGGGACGTTTTTATGGACCTTGTTCTTGCCAATGTGTCCTCGAGCCAGTCAAGACCTTTGCTCCAAATAGCATTTTTTTTTACTTTAATCAGTTTTTAAATTAAATTAATACTTAATACATTAAATAGCCCAAAATAAAAGGTATTCTGGAGACAGAGTGATGAAAGTGAAAGCAATGAAGGTTTCTTTTAAAGTGGATTTCAGCGGCTAAAATGAAAATAAAATTTGGGGCGGTTTCCTTTCAACTTACTTCAAGTTGCATTCGTGGATATATATTAATTTTAAGTGATTATTAGAACAGTGTTGTGTAAATAATACTGCCAAATCATAATGAAATCGTATATACAAATCATATTGAAAGAAGTAATGAATGCTACCCTATAATAAATTAATGGCTTAAACCTTTTAATAGATCGAAAGGTTTTACCCCCTTGTGTCAACTTATCCTAGAATCTCTTCAAAGTAATGTTTTTATTGTTTATCTTGTAAAGCCATGTAAACCAAGTATTCATGCGTGCTCGTCACATTAAAATAACGGCAGCAAAGAGTTTTCTGAGAAGATGTTTCACGATCAATTTTGATCACATTTTTCCGTAGCTTGCGGTGCAATCATTTCCAAGGTAAAACGTGCAATGTCAAGATCTGTTCACTAACCACTCGAGTACTGAATGATTGCCCCTTTTTCTTAAGCTCATATATGATATAGCTCTAAAAGCTTTAAAAAAATAAAAAAAAAACCCAAAAGCAATTTTTACAGAGAAGAGGGCACGGACCCAATTTTTGAAGGAATGAAATAAAAACAAACTACGTTTCAAAATTTTAAAGCCATGACCGATCTGCCAGGATAGGTTAAGAAGAATCAAGACTGGTGTAGATGGGATCTAGCAAAAGCGTCTCTCGGTAGATATCTAACTGGAGTTACTAAGTTACCAATCAAAATCTGAAAGTGCCTTCAAACAGGGAACTGATATCAAACTGTTACACTACAGGTAGAATTCGAATAGAAAAAATCGTTACAAACTTTAACATTTTTTAACAACATTGTTCATTGTCATAGAATATAACTGAGCCAGATCATCTTGTTGGTAATAATTTGTGGAAAATTTAAGGAAGTAAAGCCGTTAAATAAGTTCATTTAACATCATCCTAGTGCCTTGGCTCGGTCCTAACTATGCAGCCTTCTTTGGTAGGAATACAAAATAGGTGATACTAAGTCAAGTCTACAACCTTTTCTATGAAACAATATGTTTTACGTTGTGAGGTTAACAAGTGGTTCAAATGGTCAATGACCCCAGTGATAATAATTTTTATTTTTGGTGAAAAGGGGAGTTTCAAAACTTTCTCTGTTCTGGGCTCTTATGTATTTTTATTCCTTGTCGAAAACAAAAGGAATCTATTCGGTAGTGATGTTGTCTGTGTGTATTTATAACTCTGCGTGTATATTGCTCTCTGCGTGTAAGCACGATATCTCAAGAAGATCAATCTTTACAGAAATCATACTTGACGTGAGGATGGACTATATGAAATATATGATTCCTGTCGTATTTTGGAGGTCAAAGGTCATTTGGTGTCACTAGAGGCAAACTGTGGAAACCTTGTTACCACGATATTTCAAGAATAGCAACTGTGAGGGATCTCATACTTAGTTTGTTGATGGTCAATAATAAGTGAATGTTACCTATTAATTTTAATAGAGGTCAAATGTTATATGGGGTCAACAAAGGTTTTAAAAGCTGCTGGTAAACACTAACTCTCAAGGGTGGTAATTGGAAGGGATATCATATCTATCATGTGGATGGTCCATATAAAGGAAATAATTTTTATTGTTTTCTGTGGAGTTCAAAGTTCATTTGTGGCCATTAGAGGTCAAAATAAAAAAGCGATGTGTTCATGATATCTATTGGTTTTGGTGGACTTCAAAGGTTACTGTGGGTTGCTGAGAGCCAAATAGTAAGCAAATTATATGTAAAGAAGGGGAACATTTTTGATGTCGTATTTGGCAGTTAGGGCCAAATATTTGATAGTTGATTTTCGTAAGTTTTCGTGGAGGGCAATGGTCACTTGAAGAAATTGTAAATCAAACTAAAAGAACATTGCAAACATGATAATCGCATTGCACAAATTTTTATGAATTTCATACTTGGCCTTTAAATGTCTTATGTCAATTTCATGACCAGGAGTGTCTTCAGTGGAGGTAAAGACCCGTTGGAGGTCCCAGTGGTCAAACTATGAAACCTGGTGCAATGATATTTCATAAAGAACATCATTTTGCACCCACATATTTTGCATATGTGTCCCTGTAATGGGTGATATTATGTACATCAATTAAAATGGTGGTGGTGTTAAGGTCACCAGACGCTAATCTGTGAAAAGCTTATGAACATGATTTGTCAAGGGATCATGGATCATGTTTGGTCCTGACATGTATTACCCAGAATTTAAAGAAAAAGCCTGATGTATGATCATTTTTACATGAATCAATCCTTTTATCTTTACCAGTGGAATTTTAACCTTTGATACCTAAGTACTAGATACTTTTAAGTTCTGTAAAATCACAATGAAACTGTAAACTTAAAACCCAGATACTAAAATTAAATGCACACGGCAAGGAATCACTGAGCCTCCTTGTTTCCTTTTTTTTCGAAAGCTTATATTCAAAGAAACGATTCAATAGCTTGAGAAAAATATTGTCACAAGAAAGGACGCCAACAAAAGGTAATCACGTTTCTTTTATTTTATATAACTGTATTGCTTTACAAAGGCCATAAATGAAAATCCCTCTGCAGTTAGTTTTGTAATGTCCAGTCTGTAAACGTAAACGAACTTACAAACAGTAATTTCATGAGAAACGTATTTAAAATTTTACATTCACAACAAAAGGGTATTCCATGAAGCAACAAACCCCATCTCTCGTAACTATTTTATTTATGAAATTTGCCAAACACTGTCAACCAGATATTGGCTGGAATAAATATAGATCACTCGACCTGTTTGCTCTCAATTCTGGCTGATGTCTTTAAATACGCCTGTAGTTTTCATGATCGTTTCTCTATCACCAAGTTTGAGGTTCATGAGACTGTAGAATTAAGAGGATATTTACACAGATTTTTTGGAATATTAAAGGTAATTTTAATCTTCGAACTTCATTTGATTTTTTATTTTGACCTAACGCGGACGAAATGCATACTTTTAACTTTTTTCACATGCTTCTCAACATATTGTGCGGTGTAATCACTTTTTCTTTAGTAAAATTGGAAAATAAATGGCAAAATCGAGTTCAGCTTATTTGATAGTTGACCTGTGACCTTAAAAAATGAGTTTCAAATTTATGTGTGTACAATTTTATATGGTCTGGTACGTTCCTACCTACATTGAACTTAATGAATCTTACGGCTTAGGAATCCACCTCATTTTTGGCACTAAACCATTTGGATCTTTGATTAAAGTTTGAACTCCCGACTCGACCTTGCATATTTAATAAGGACTATTGTAAATGTGTTATCGTTCTCTGCGTGTCTTGTGGTGTAACGAATGTCTAAATGACGTAAAACATATTGACGAACATATAATAACAGACAACCAACTTGAGCAAATTTCACCTTTCATCTCTTTCCTATGACCCATAACGTCAACTAGAATCACGTACATATTCACACAATCAGTTACCTTCTCACAAAGTTTGAACTTGATAGAACTTATAGCTTAAGAGCAGTTTGCGACACATTTTATTTTTGCCTATCCAAAAATTCACAGGCATACTTTAAACATGCATAAGCTTTAAATTTCTTATATTAAGTGAAGTTTAAAAGTGTCATCTCTCTTATAAGACCATGCAAGATTGCGTCAATGGTTGGCAGTACGGTTGACATTGGTATAGACCCAGGTAACACAAAACGTTTTAAAAAACGTCACAGTGGTGTAATAAAACGTTTTATAACACCACTTTACACGTTTTAAAAACGTTTTGTGTTATCTGGGGAGCATGCATTCACTATTACACACGACAATAGTAAAACAATTTTGTACATTTAGGCACAAAGATGGAAACAGAAGATAAACCGAGTCTTCTGCAATACCATTAATTTACAATCTACCATTTTTAGTTGAGAATAAAGTGAACTTTGCTAATTTTCATCTCAGCACGGAACTGTGAGGTAAAGATTGGGTTCCTCTCAAGCAGCTGTACAGGCTACCCTTTCCACATATGTTTTGATAGTCCTGCCTCAACCCCCCCCCCCCAACTGCCTTTTAAGGCTTCGATTTTACCCAATATATTTAGTAATATCCATTTTAACTTGCTTTGTTTCCTAAAAGAGTTAGTCTCTCTCAGTTCAAAAAAGATTGCAAGACTACTTCTCATTTCCATTGTTAAAAGGCTAACAGGATCTCTTTCGTTACATTTCGATTATCACAGTAGCCATTGATTTAGGCTACATTATTTACTTCTGACTTCCAACGTCATCATAATTGTTTCCGTTGTAGTATGACATGCCAGCGTCATCTTGATGTTCGTTGGTAAATGCTTTTTGGAAATCGACAGGGTTGCATTCATTTGAATAAACATCACGCTTCCCTCTACTACTTATCCGACGTATTTGTCCACGAACAGATTTCTCTGACCTTCTTGAGGAAATGTATTTTCTGTAACAAAGAAGTTATTTTACAACTATTTTCAGATATTTGAAGAAACGTAGATATCACAAAGTTATCCATTTAAATATTGACAGAGAGAATTGCCTAGCAATAATATTTTCCAGGAGACCCGTATGATACATGCATCATCAGCGATTAGACATAAGCGATTAGTTTGATGCTTCATTCACCAAATTTAAACTTTGATGATGTTGTATTATATCTTTTCTCCTGCCCGGCAATGGAAATTCTAACCGAAACTTCTGGTCTCTGCATTGCCTCGCTTTAAGGTACGGCTACACATGCAACCGATCCTTCGCGATTTGACAAGTTGCTGGGCTACACATCGAACTAATTTATCGCCGATTACGCAATCGCCAACCCTTGGATTCCCGACGGGAGTGGCCGCATGTACAACCAGGTCAGGCAGTTTCCTGCTACATATAGTTGCCGACACATTAGGAGAAACATCAACATGGCGGGTTCTGTTTTATTATCCCAGGATCGGAGGCGACTGTGCACCCCGGGGACGATAAATGCTTAGTGGCTGCAGGGGGCGTTTGATAAAGATAAGCAGCCTGGTGTAACCTGGGATTAAAAAAATACTAAATAGCATCCTCTTAGCTCTTACATAAGTGTTTTTATTAAAGAGAAACAACATGGAGTGGTAACCCATGTTACATTCCCTCCTAATATAATGTGCACTACAAAGTTTGTACAGTGCTGTAAATTATTTTAACGGCCAAATACCAGGAAATGTCTGATTAAGGAGTCCAATGACCTCGGTTTCCTAGAGTCTAATATCACAAAGTGGTCATACTGCACAATAACACACAATGAACTTCTTCGATTTTGGATGTCAAAACATAAGGCTATATGTGCATCGCACTTTTTGTTGCAAACTTTTGCCGGGGAGGACCCGCCGGCCCCAGTCCTAACGCCTATAGAGCCCGCTGGCTTCTTGCTTCGCCATCACAGAGGGAGCCCCCAACCCCCTCATTGCATTTGCCTTCACTTAAAGCTCTAGGTATGGTGCACAAGGTCCCGCCTAAAGGGCTCTTGAGGGGTCTAGGGGCAACACACTGTTGGTAAAGTTAACGGAGAAATCACAGGAAGGTCCGTAGTACCTACAAATTTATGAAGATTAGATTAGAGCAAAACATTAAGCCATCTACAGTAATAGCGTAACTGGGGTGATAGAAGTGGGAAGGGGCAGGGATGAAAATACGGTAAATATACCGACAGCATATAGTCAAAGTACCGACACTTTGTCAAAGGGTTATCACTTAACAGGTCACCCCGCACCAGTGACCGCCTCCATCCACCCAGGGGTGGCGCCAGGATTTGGAAAGAATCCTCTACGGAAGGGCCGGCAACCCGAAGCCCCAACAGCTCCGATTCCGTCGAGGGGTTAGTGAGGGAGGATTTGAAGAAAACCAGTGTACTATAGACGATGCCCTTCCGGGGCATATATTGCTTACAATTTGTATATAGGCTTTTACTAGAGGAAAATAGTTCTGAGCCGATTTAATGTTATTCCCGGACTCTAAACTGTGAAAAAGCGCGCGAAGCAAGCGAAAAATTTTTTTGGGAAGCCCATACACCAAAAATAATCTGTACTTATTTGAAGCTCTTATATGTCAATTGTTCTGGCCGTTGGGCTCTGTCGGGCACAACTTCCCTTGTACTTCCCTCTTCGAGCCACTAGGAGTACCGCACGACAGATACAAGCAGACCAGAAAACATTAACTAAGTTTAGCGAAATGAGATGAAATTCTCGATATTTACATAAATCCATGTATTCTACTTATTAAGTTACTTGAAAGATGGAAACGATACTATATATGTAGCCTACTATATTTATTTAGCGGAACTGAGGACCAGTGGGCGGTGGGTAAAGCGTACCGAAAATTTTGGGTTTTATCTCAGAAATGACCCTTTTTTTGAAAGCCAAAATAAATGATTTGACCATTGATGGCGACAGAATTTTCCCCACAGGGGGCTGGGCCATACCAGCGACCCCAAGAAAAAAGAAACAAAAAAAATTGTAGGGGTTGTAAACCGAATCGGGGATAACATACATTATGTCGAAACCACCTGGACTACCCGATGGATAGCCAAATTTGGCTCCGTTAATCGCTCACCAGCTGACCCTACCGCATGACACACACTAAAGAACAGCAACTTAGCTTTGCGATGTGGGATGAAATTTACGACCTCTACATAACCTGTGTACTCTGCCTACATGTTACTTGGTAAGGGTGACAGGACTTATGTGGAATGGAACTATTGAAGAAACTTGGAGTGTCTCTACAAATTTTGGGTTCTTATTAGAGAAATTGTCCGCTTGAGAGCAAAGACAGGGGAGACTAGTCGCCGTCCATGCCTAGCTGATGTACTGACAAGATCAGCAAATGTACCGACAGACCATCCCAGGACGACAAGTGGGGGCAACCACCCCTTGCCCCTTCTTCAGCTACGTTAGTGATCTACAAGAAGCACTGTTTAAGTAGTTATGAAGTATAATGAAACGGCGTATATAATAGATTAACGGGAAACGCGATGAAAAAGTACAGCCCACAAATCATTGCAAAAGTTATCCAATATATTTAAATCACCCCAATGTTGCGATTTTTACTAGACTAAATTCGGGACAATGATGTTTTACCCGATGCTTTGGTTTAGGGGCAGGGCTCCTTGTGCCCTGTTATTGACGCCCCTGATTCTAGGCCTACACAAAGGGGATAGGAGTGTTTCTGTCAAGTGCCAGCTTGTGCGACTGTATACCCGACGATTCAGTTGAGTTGTGGAATACGGCTACATATGGCGAGTCGGCAATTCAAATGCGGCTACATATCCAACCGGTTGGTGCACAGATTCGATTTTTAAATCTGCTACAACACGTCGGCGACAGATAAAAATTCGTCTGCAACAAGTCAGTAACTAGCTTCGGGTTAAGCCTCTGTCACACATGCAACTAATCGATCTTGGATCGAACTTCTCTTTCCGACCGTCGTGAGTCGGCTGTTTTGCAGACTCACGACGAATTAGTTGCATGTGTAGCCGCACCTTAATAAGATTGAGTACATTTCACTTACGCGACTAGCCAGTCCATAAATTGTGTTCAAAGGTTTCTTGATCCTTAAAAATGTTATACTTTTCTTTCTATACATTACACGAGTTACACCATCCGGCTTCATCATTAAATTCTCTATACAAATACATTAAATAAGGTATTGGATAGGGATTGTAGTAGGCTATTTGACCAATCGTTTAAATTTTAAGAAATAAACAATTATTACTTGTGCATTTTAGGCTAATCAAAACCCACGGTCTTTTGTAGCAAGAATCATTGAACATCACGACGAACTGATGCCTTATCTGTCTGTTCAGGTCGTAATACTTTGATTAATTTTTTTCATTCAGCAAAAGAAACCTTTTAAATGCGCATTTATGTATTCCTTATTATATTGACATCGCTAGAATATTTGCACACCAGGTGTATTTTATTAATTTTTTCCAGACGAATGCCCTCATCTTTTCTTATTTCCTTTGAAGGTTCCACAGAAGTTTCTCTTAAGTTACCGCTACATTGAATATAATTTAAATAGACGTGGCATATAAAATGCAAACCTCGTAGTTGTAGTAGTGCAGATTGCAACAAAGGCTAACGATCCCATAACAAGAAGAGTAGTAAACAAAATACGCCTCCATGGATTGTCACGGTCTTGAGTAAATAAAAATAATGCACAAATGTGAGTGAAAAATGAAGAACATCAAAAATTGTGCATCTTTACATTGGGTAACCTTAACCAAACAAAGTTGCTGGGACAATGCAATGTCTAAATGAAGGAACAGTAAAGAATACTTTGGCCCAGATTTATCACGTATATGAAATTTCAAAAGTTGCCCTATGCATTCTTGATCTAGTAACTTCTTTGGGGACCGTTTTCTTCTTTAATAAAACTAACGACTATGTTACAGATCTACCTGTAAACAATTTGGTTTTGCTATATGACTGAATACCTCTTGCATAAACGTAACTTTACTCAAGAGATCTTAAAGATAGCAAAGAGTTCGTGCCTAAACCACTACAACATTGAAACCGTTATTACCCTCAAAACAACAGTATCTCCCAAGGTAAACTCAAAACACGTGCTCAGCTGAAAAACTTCAGACGGCATAAACAAAAAATCCTGAGAGTCAAGCAGATTGTTATTATTATTGGGGATTAAACCAAGCACAAGCGTTAACCGGGCGACATTCGCATTAGCTTTATAAAGGTGTTTGGGAAGTCCTTCGTAGGGTCAATTAGTAATGAATATTTCAATGCATTATGATTAAAGAAATTATGGGCGTTGCCTATTTTAATTTCGGGAATTAACAGTAATTATCACTGCATCAAAGGGCTTTTCATAAATCTAAATCGCTTACCCATTAAAAAGCCAGTTTCTTCTACTCTTGAAGATTGATTGTTCAATCGCAAACCTATAAAAGAGCAAAACCTAGTATTTGCACGTATCAATCGGACTCCACTAGACAAAATCAAAACAGTTGTGTTAGTTTCATTAACGTTCTAACGTGAACGCCATCAGGAAAAATTAGGTTAATAATTTTCCTTGTATTGTAAAAAGCTATCGATTTTCTTAGTCATCTGTAGGAGAAATACCTACGAATATAAAGTTGAATAACATACTTATTCATAGTTATTCAACATTCATTCAAACTACACGACACCAGAACTCACGAAATTA
The DNA here is from genome assembly GCA_009936505.3 of Holothuria glaberrima. NCBI lineage: Eukaryota > Metazoa > Echinodermata > Holothuroidea > Aspidochirotida > Holothuriidae > Holothuria > Holothuria glaberrima. Next base: position 1,152 of record WURT03504970.1, on the reverse strand, counting down.
GACTTTATACATCATAGAAGGCATGGTATGTTAGCTCACCCTCGTTTTCGTTTATCTTACAGTATGGACTGTTATCTTCATGCCACGAATACGTGGAAGCATTGCAACGAAGAACACCCGGTCCCTCTAAGTGGTACCCATCAGAACACCAAATCCACGCTGTTACAAATTCTTGAAGTACGTGTCCATTTGCAGGAGGTTGGAGAAGAGGGCAGTATTTCACTACAATGAAACACAATTACAAAGAGATGATAAATGGTTTTTATCTTAGTTTATAAAACAAGAAATTATATTGCACAGAATTCCTCCAGCCTAAAATTTAAAGATATATGGTGGTCTAATTGTATAACATTGTACAATTGTAACAATTTTCATAATTTTCATATTATTTATTGTTATAATTTTCATATTATATTCAATTAAATATGTTCATAGCAAACCAGGGGTACCTTCAGTTGAAGAGTGCAAACCAAGGAGAAAACAAACGGTAGACTTTGAAAAAATATTTCATGGCTTAGAAATTTTACTAGAAGTAGTTTAAATTTTAATGTTGCATCTTAACTATTCATCTCCCTTCAGTTGTCTATTCACCTTAGTCTGAGGTAGCCTTTCATGAAGTATCTCACCGTAACAAACGTTTTGTTGTACAAGGAGTCTAGATAACAGAAATGTTATAATTGCAACACCAAGTCCGGTTCATTAAACTAACAATGACAGGATTGTACGAATTCGTAGTGAATCTTAATATTTGAAAGTAAGAAGCACAATTGCAGGCTACAAAATACTTTTTTGAAGAGCAATTACTTTGTAAGAACTAGTTGTATAATATGGAATGAAATACATTTATAAATATGGCGTAATGGGATAATGTTCTCATTGAAACTCACCCCAATACAAAAAAAAAAATCAAAACTACAACTACATTACCTGCGTAAGCATCAACGCTTGAAATACCACCGCATGAAACACTTCTATTACCTTTACAGGACATACTGCAATTATCGTAATCCGATATGTACGAAATATCGTGGACACATCCACAACGAAAACCATCTTTCAAAAGAAAATAAAAGAAGGATTTTCTAGAGCACTTTGTCATGCATCTTCGAGGCGTGAGAAGAAGATCTGAGTAATAATGTTGATCATGCGATA
>WURT03504751.1:0-21660 GCA_009936505.3 Holothuria glaberrima | reverse complement strand
TCATAATATTCCTGTGTAAAATCATTGAATATTGAAGGTAAACCAATGAGTTATTCTGCATAAATTTAGGAAATAAGAAACAAAAATATTGTCACATGATTGATAGGAGTCATTCCTACTTAATGAATGGTCTATTTTGATCATGTGATCAAAATATTTTTTTGAGTGATTTGTGAAGTTGAAGGAAAATTACTTCTTGCTTTACCTTTAGTTTGTAATAGCTTTGGCCAAAACATCTTCAGAGGTGCTCGTAAAGGATGAAGAAGAGATTTGCAAGAGTTTGCTGATTTTCAAAGCAAATTTTGGGGAGACTCCCTATATTGTCTTTACTTGACAAACAATCATTCATGACTTGAAAATTGATCTAGTAAAAGAAATTTCTTGCCCTAAAATCGACAATTTCTTTAGTGGGGAGGGGAACGGAACTGCCACCCACACCAAATCTGATAAGTCTATGACATGGTGTAGTGAAAATTGTAATTAAATGTGTTATGAAGCCAATTAAGTATGTTAAGTTTTACAAAGTAGAGGCAACATGCACAGCCTTATAATGCTACCACTGAAAAAAGTTTGTTGGGATGCGTACGTCCTGCTGTTTCCATCGAAATTTGACCCTACTAAGATAATACCGGGCACATGTTTCGAATCAACGAGGTTTCTGTTCATTTAACTCTTTGAAGACACAAGACTTCCCCTTGGTTGATAGTAACTGTAAGAAATGAACTTTCCTAAAATAGAAATGTCCTCACGGTTTTTTTCCCGAAAGCTCTGTCTTCACGACTGGGCATTATCAGCCCCTACCTAACATTACCACTAGATGATGTTGTGTTCAGTATAATTGTATTTAATGGGAAGGTTAGGGAAGGGGGAGCAAAACATGCAAACTAGGAGAGTAACCATACTTATAACAATGAAATTTCCAGAGTGGGATGTTGCAATCTCGTGATATGTTACAATCTCTCTTTCCCTTTCATGCAGTCATATAACTTTATCGTAGTGCCTTCAGCCCTTAATGTATAACAGTTTCGTGTTTAATGAAAAGTGCGTGCCAGATGTGCTTGAACTTTTATCCACTTTTTTCCGTTTTTCAACAATTTTCGAGAACAATTAAACTTGAAAACAAAGAGAAAAATTATTCACAGAATAAAAAACTTGGCTTGATTTCCTCCTTTTATTTAATGCCTTGCCTTCAGCAAAGCCTTGCACTAAGACTTTTTGCACATAGAATAAGTTGATATCATCGTGTCACGTACATCTCTATTCAGTATTCACACACATTAGCAAAAATATTTTGTACATCATAAAACAAGGGAGTGCGTCCGAGATAAAATTTTATACATATGCCTTGGATTTGTACAAACACATATACACAATAAAATGCTTAACTTTTTCAAAAGCTTGCATATTTAAATAATTAATCAACTTGAAAATTATTTAAAATAATGATATCTGTATAGTGAGGCAAATTAAACGTACGCATAAGCGCTAACAGTTAACCGTAAGTAGAACCTAATTAAAATGTATAAATACTGTATGTCTCATTTTTCTAAAAACCAGTCTTGTAGCCCTTCGATATTTTCTGCAGGAAAGTTATAAGCTTGGTAACCCTTTGTCTGAGGCGTAGACCCATGGGTTTTAAAGTGAGAAAATTTTGCAACCAATATCGTAAAAGAATTCATCTAGTTTTGTTTTCAAGGAAGACAGTTCCGATGCAGTGCTATTGACCAACTGCCATATAGGTCTATACTTTTTTGCAGCATTGCCCTCATTTCTAACTTCGACAAAATTACAATGATGTATCCTTAAACACGACCCCAAGATTTCGCAATATTCATTTTGCGTTGACTGAAATTTACAGAAGAATGATCTATCTTCTCATCATTGTTGTCAATGCGCCTAAAGTAACACTGACGGTAGCAAAACATGTACATGTATATGCCTGCCTATTAAATGAGTTCGAAAATGAAAGTCTGTCATCCCGTTAACCCTAATAGTTCGCGAAGTAAGAGTACTGACATGGAAGTACACGGGTTATAATGTTAATACAGTGAAGTGCAGCAAATCTAAATATTACATTGTCACGCCATAAGTCTGTCACCAGTACCTTATTCCCTAACATACAATCCAGTGTGTTTACGTATAGCCTACGCCCCTCTTACATAGCAGATCGTACACTCTTTTGTAGCACAAAACATTGATCAGTTTGTCTTGAATCCGTTAGGGTTAAAGAAAGAACGAATAATTCTACTTAGACCTTATCGATCGAACAGCTCATATCAAATGTAGATGACATCACACAGCTCTATCTTCATATTGATCTTTGACAGAGACAGATGTTGTCTTGCCTTGAAGTTAGTATGATGTACATGAAACATGCGTTCATATTCAGCATCACAGAAAGGTTTGACAACCAAATGATATTACATCATCTTCTAAGTTTAGTCATAAGCATTAATTACCTCCTGGCCTTGATGGCTATCATACAAGCACAATAAGCTAGTGAGATGATGTGCTATTGAATTAACAAGGAAGTTATTGTAAGGGAAAGGTACACACAAATAGAATATCTCACGAGTTAATGCAGACTTAGCGTTTTACTTTCATTAGCTCTCCTTAAAGTTAGTTTCAACGATCATTTTATTTCCTTGTTGCACAGCAAAAACAGAGCTGCATAGGCAATCCAATCTTCATTTAACAATTGTATCTAGGTTTCCTTTTCTCTTTAAACCTATAACATCCAGGCATATGTTATCATTTTATTAATTAACTGTAATCGTTTTATTTTTGTGCACGCCAACATAACATATGGAATGTGTACTTAAATCACATTCTGGCCATAGGCCTATGTATGCCACAAGATATGTGTCAGACATTTTGCAATGCATGGTAGGGTTATATGCAACCTTGTTAAGTCGTTTGTCATATTCATCTGGCAATAATATTAAATCGAGTTCTCGAAAGCATTGAAGACCTTTTAAAATCTTTTAATACCGGTCATGTTCAGTTGGTTGTAGATAGAGGAGTCCATAAGACATGTTTCCCAACCTTGATATAAAAATTGCACGTTAAAACTACCTTTGGCTGAGTAATTATCTATGAAGTTAATACCTTACTTGTGCAAAGAGTTTTGAAAAGTAGGGTGGACGGCAATACTGGACGTACAGGTTTAAATGATAATTCTCTAACCTATACATGGTTAATGTAGACCTAAAAGCACCGGTCAAATGGTCAGTTTCTCAATGTAAAACAGATTGATGTATATCTGTTGACGAACACCAATGGAAAGGATTTGCTAAGTTTAGAAACTGACCATTTGATGTTCGGATTTGTTCAATGCAATCTAGTTCAATGATTGCTGATTTTTCGCGAACAAGTTTTTGTCATTTAGAAACTTTTTGTTTTTTAAATGAGAGCAAACGTGAAAAGCATCCGTCATTTGTCCTTCCTACAATTAGTTACTCAAATAAACTTCTTGGTGAATTCATACTACAATACAGATCTTCAGCCCATCTCAAACAATTGATGGATAGCATACATTCTGCTCCTTCTTTAACCTATTCCCTTAGCAACCGAAACGTTTCTTTCGTTAAAAGTATCTTGGAAAAATATCTCCTGTTGTTGAGATGCTATTTCACTAATGAAAGGCGGGCGTTGCTATGGTTACAATCGATAGAAAAGGCCAGATAGACACACCGTCTATGAAAGCCTCTCTAACCATTAATATTACTTCCAAACTCAGGCAGCCGCCATAAATACATAATTTGTGTGTTGCCACAGATCATGCTAGGCTGTTAATTTATCAAAGATTTACGTGAGATGACGAGCTTTGCAATTACGCTGGTCGTACAGTCTGCACGCAAGTATTCTGGCAATACGTGCGACAGATTATTGATATAAATCTACAAAGGCTACGCTGATTTTTGGAACCAAACAAATCTTTGTTCATAAGGTTCGGTAATATTTTATACTTATGCTAAGAAAATCTTTAAATGATTCAAATGAAGCCGAGGGTAGACCATTTACAACGTTATAAAGCAAGGTTTCTATGCAACCTCGCAAGGGCAGATCCAGATTAAAATGGTAGTGAAAGACGCAATTGCCTTCTACAAGTCAGGCTATGTTCTTTACCCATAACAAATTAACAGAGAACTTAACAAAAATTATACAAAAGAACGGAATCAACAGTACTATATTGTGTACGTAAAAAGGAAAAGAAATTAAAAATTGCAAATTTCGAGGAATGTAATGTGTTCATGTAACAGTTTTGGCAATTTCTTAGTAACAATTATTGTACTGTTATTGACTATTATCTTAATGTTCACCTCCCAATATGCATTCGGGCACATCCGGTAGAATTACGCGCGCACATCGCAGACGAAGTGACGTCACATTATTTTCTGCAAAGGTGTCTTATTTACATCATGGGCATTCGATAAGGTCATCATGACATTGATAAGACCTGTTCTCATTTCTAAACATTAGCCCAATTGTGTTCGACCCGAAATTACGTGACTGGTTTTATCAATTTAATTTTCTTACTTTTAATATACCGCAAGATAAAGAACTAGACTTTGTTAACAAAGGTCCCGCTTCAAATGGTTGCCTTTAATGATACCGTGACGCACTGCCTTGTTCTCAAGGTGTAAACAGAGCTGTTTAGTTTTAATATCATTCGCCGCCCGATATTATCGTTAACTTGAAGTAACATATCAAACCTACGCGAAACCTCTTACTCGTGTGAGCGAGAAAAAGGCTTCCCTTAGGCGTGACAGCCATTAATCGCAACGAATAATCAAATAACTATAGCTATATTGCCTGAGTCTCGAGACGAGGAAACTGCGGTTAATATTTCGGCTAACCTGCTTAATACTGCAAGTGTCGGTTTTCATCGTGGGTATATACATGTTTTGGTTGGTATATGGTATATAAGATTGCTGCCTTTCTGAGTAAACATTTTCAAGTCTTCGTAATACTCTCATGGTTTAAGTTCATCGAGCTCAAAGGAAATCTGGACATTAAGGGTTAGAAACCTCTGTCATGCACGGGTTTCCCCATGCAAAATTCAAACTACGAAAGAATCATTGTCCCATGCATGGCAATTACGGGTTTTTCCTTACTACAAAGGAAGAACAATTCAGAATAGCATCTTCCTTAATTTATATAGAAATTGAAAGACAAAATCGAGAATTAAAAATGAACAATTTAACAGTGAAATCTCATTTTTGCCTGTTTAAGTGTTCCATACGTGTTTAAACTAAACCATCCTCACAATTAACCCGCAACAATTGACTTATAAAATTCATGGCCGCTTAAGAATGATTTGAATCCATAAAATCACCTGGTGTATCAGCATATTAAACGTGAGGTTAACAAGTCATAAAACAGCCTAACGCCCTTTCCAAGGTGAATCCCTGGTGAGGTGACATGAATGAAAATACGCTGCCCAGGGACTACTATACGCTTTGTAATTAAACATAAAAGCAATGCGGAAACATGAAAAAACCTAATACGCCCAGTAACATAAACCATACAGGGATGAATGCTACAAGCCGTGATACGTCTTCCGAACGAATTAAATAAAGGTGATATTTTAAGGACTACATGAGTTGATGATCAGTACAACAGAAAAGAATATTAAGTAGGAGTGTACTTAGTATTGATCTTTCGTATCTAGACGATAGTACTGTGATATTACACTTGCAGAACTAGGAAATCTAATATGCAGTTAAGAGCATTGCAAACGTACATTCTGAGCATACCGGCATTCCACAAATAGGGCTCGCAAATAAATTACGTTTACACTTTTCGATCTCCAGTGCCGGTATATCAAACACTAATCAGGTATTGTCAGAGACAGTAGTTACTGACCAAACGCTGATGGTAGACACACAATTGCTGGTATGAGCAGGTCCGTACAGTTATGCCATAGGCACGCTATCGGCTAATTGCAGTAGCAAAATGCATTTTCAACGCATATGGACTCGACATAACGTGGCCATGAGCTAAAAATGGGTTTCGTGACAACGCCTACGCCTGTACGCCGTTAATGTTCTGTATGAACACAGCAGCGGTAGACGGCGAGGTACATTTAGAAATATACTCGTTGCTCTTTTAGCCTATACAAAAAGGAATCTATTACTATCGTTTCGACATCGAACTACCTAGTCAATATAATATCCTAGAGAAATTTATCTATAACCACCGTCTTAAAAACATTGAAAGAGAAAGAACGTTACTAGTGATTATTGTAATGGTGAGAAAACCAATTGAACGGTTTACTTAATGAGATGATGGGCTAGATCGGCCGGGTCACGTGACAACCTATAAATGTCAAAAGCATTAACATAGCGCTCAGCCGAAGCTGCATGCGCAACTAGACACTCCATACAATAACCATGAAACTTCTTAAAGATATCAATTACATACAATAACTTGGACATATTTCACTGATATGATGAGAATATTATGTAAAGAATATGAAAGAAGTGACATTTTCTGCATGAAGTATTCGAAATGCCTCCTAACACGTTAGGTGGACTCAATGAATTATTCAAAATACCTCCCGACACATTAGGTAGCCACTCGTACTCGAAAGAGCCAGTTGGGTGTCGACGCTCTATGGCCGTACGTCTTCCAAATGTTTGCATCATTTTTTTCCCAAAACAAATGAACAGGTAGAAGAAGTACATTTCGTCCTGTGACAAGCTTCACCTTTCCAGGTGTGATTCAATTTCAACAAACATACACACAGAGAAATACAGTTAAATCCATTGCACATTATTTTTCATACATTTTGTACAAACTGTGACACTCAACAGTTTTTTTTATAAAAAAGCACAGAACGCACAGAGGTTCTTCTGAAAGGTAACCTCCAACGACGAAGCTGTTCTTTAAACTTTGGAAGGTTGATTTGCACATGTTTCATAAATATCCTGCAGTTTGTTCAAACATTGTAACTGTGAATGAAAAATATCCAAATAGCAAGAGACAATTCCACAGGAATCAAAAAATTCTCCTCCATTTTCTCAGCTCCGAGCAAACGCTTTCAAGTCCTGCAACACGTCCGTAAAATAGCTGGAATTCTGATTTAGCCTCAACATTTTTGAACTCGAAGAGTTTATTATTTTCAAACACCTGTTCCAAAATCGATCACGATCTTCTTCCACTAAAAAAGGTTTCAGTGGGTAGCTTATCTCGTTCCCCATGTAACTGTATGAAAGGTACAGGCAAGTCAGGACCATAGCCTGCAGGTCCGCCTCGCTTGTAACCAAGTTCTCGTCACTAATATGGTCCCTTATCAAGAGATAGACGAACACAACATTGGCCGGATTCAAGAAGTTAATGTCTTGCCATCCTTGTAGTAGCAGGGACCGGTCCACGGTGCGCAACCACATTATCGCATCGCTGGCGTCAAAATTCTTCAGATGGGGACACTTTTTGCTCAGGTAGTTGCCCAAGCATTTTAGCAGTTCACTTGTGGAGCATTGCAGAACTTTCTTGGGATTGGAACGGGGCTTCGTGTGTGTCACAGGTTTCAGCTGGACCTGTGTAGTTTTGGTACGTTGGCCGGTGGTACCGAGTGTACCTACTTGTGTTTTGTTCGGTACGCCATTGGAAACTACAGCTATACTTTTCACATTATGGTTCCTAAGATCTAAGCTGATTCGGCTGTTTTTGTGAAGGTGGTGGTTGTTTGAGGGTGCGTGTGAATTTAGGTTGAAACAAGAAAAGGACTTTTTGATGCTTCCGTCCTTGGTAATGTCTCTTTCGAAATGTTCTCGGAGTTTTTCAGAACGTTGCCTGCTGTAGTTTGAATTGTTCGTATTTGTGGAGTTCTCCCTGAGAACATTGTTATTCACTTTATCGGAACCTGTCAATGATTGTTTGCTTCCCTTTGTACAGCTGCTGCAGCTACTGCTTGTACATGAGCTGTCTAAGGAGTTTGTAGACACTCCCGTACTTGTAGTCTTCTTGCGCCCGTTAACATTAAATATCTTCATACCAAGAGTGCTAATGAACATCGTGGAATGTTTCCGCATAGGCTTCTCTCCAACCAAATGTAAATTCTCCTTCGTTGAACTAGAGAGGCTAGAGTTTTTATTGTTAATATAGATTTCATTAAGGTTACCCATGCTGAGTGTTTTAGTATCCGAATAAGTACCGCTGTATTCTGATGGTGTTGATCGAGGCGATATCGACAAGACGGTTCCCATATTGCGACTGAATTCAGTAAGGTTCGGCTTGCAGCTTTTCCCTTTATCTTCAGTCAGCCTTTACTATTACTTGTCGATGTTTAGAATTTCCATAGAAAATGATGACGGTTTTGAACAGCGTGGTTTACAGGAAACAGGCGGGAACTATACTAGTCTTGTGAAAACAGCCCTTGATTCCATGAGAGAGAGAGTATTATCATCGTGTAGAGGAAATATCGGAAATCCACTTGGTCGCTTTCTTGTAGCATAGAGGAAGTAGATAAACGCGTTGGTTTGTAGTTGAAAGCCTTGAAAAACTATTAACGAAGGGAAGGAACATTGCTTTTGCTACAAAATTGGTACAAAAATGCAAGTACCACGGCCATACATTCCAAATACTTCAGCTAAAGGCTGTTATACTAAAAAATTGCCTTTATGCCCTACAACTTAACATACAACCGGCAAAGAACTGCGAATTTGTCTCTACCAGCAGAAACGTTCCTCGCCCGTAGTGCGCGATAACATCTAATTTCGTCTTGGTTGCCGATGATTGGTTAACTTACAATGACGTCATGTCGCTGGTCGTGTGGCTTTTCTCTGGGGAATTTGATTGACAAGCGTTGCCAATCCAGACGGAGTAAAATGATTTCACAAGGTAAAATTTGGCATCCAAATTGTTGCCGTAGGGAAGTAGCTTTTTAATAAATGAGGTGCGTGCCACAGGGTTAAAAGAGGGATTGAAAAGAAAATCCCCGATTAAGCTGATGTTGTTACTTCTACTTTTCATAAGATTTTAAAGATCCCGTGATGTTCACGAATAGCCAACGTTGCTACCTTGCGAGGGCTTTCAATTCGAATAAGTTGTACAAACGGATGTAAAGTTGCAGTAAGTTTGCAACAACAGCAGATAGTAGTTACGTTATGATTAAGATCATGGGCAAGTACGATGATGGCAGCTTAGGGGGACAAATGGGATGAGCGAGAAGGAATACCTTTCGGTCTCCAAGCCAATTATTTGGTCAATGACCTCAATTTTGCCGTTTTTAGACTAGTGGGATATTATCGACATATACTGGTCAACTAAAATATTAAATGGAAATTATTGATATGATGATTGTATGATGCAATTGAATACATTTGAGGGCAAGTAACTTATCAGCCTATTATCCATCCAAGGACTTGACCCTCCTTATCATAACCTGAAGTCAAATACAAATACCCTGGATTTTTCCTACAAGTTTTACAAAAGTAACAAGCCCCCCCCCCTACACCCCATAAAATCTGGGCTTCAAAATGTCAAAACTTACACTTTCAGCTAAACCCTAGAAAAGATGGGCAATGGCATGCGTACACAAGGATTTGTACCCTGTTCTCCCTTTACTAACCCTATTCCCGTCCGTGATCTCAAGAATAGTGTCCAATTTCTGTATATGCCCAATTAGTCCATGATATGTGTACATAAAAAGGTCACACACTAAACTGCTTAACCTACAGTATTAGAGTTACCAGTGGCTAATCAGCTTCCACGGGAGGGGCGGTGGTTCCTAAAGAGCAATAAGAGACCAAAGAGGACCTTATCCCACCATGGATGGGGCTGCAGTCAGAAAATTTGGCGCCTCAGCGGTCAGGAAATTTTGGCGCCTCAAACATTGCAGGGTAATGTACTCAAATCACAAGTTCGTCTCTAGTTTACTTCTGCGTCAGTCAAGGGTGGGTCGCCATTACAGGCAGGGGCGTCGATTTGATTTTGGAAGTGGGGCGGGGGGGGGGGTAATCTGGCCTAAACCTTCTCTCCTATCCTGGTGAGGAGTCTAAGAGGAGAGGACCCAGATGAAAAATGGTGCCAAAAATTTCAATATTGGGGGTTCAGTCCTATCAAAACTGGGGGTCTATTTCATTGCCCCAAGGAAAAACTGCATGTAGGCTCAGCCAGGGGGCGGTGCTTGGATTTTCCGACATTGGGGCCAAGCGCCCTGACTGGGAGCCAGCTACTCTTAGCCCCGACAGATGCAATGGGTTGCCGAAATGATACCGAAATCAAAATATAAGGTGCGCGAAGCGCACCGAAAAAATGGAGTTATATTGATAAAGAATTCATATTTTTCTTTCAGTAAGAAAAGTTGGAAAAAGTTTGGGTTTTTATTGAAAAATCTGCCCTACTTAAGAACACATCAAGACATTTGATGGGACGACCACATGGTCTTCGTCGGGGAGTAGCCTACATTCTCCATTTCTCCCAGACGAAACTGAAAAATCTTTTTTTTTTCTTACAACATATGTTTGCCACGATAGTGAGGATGAAAAAGAATCTTCTAAAAGATAGGAACTTCCCAACCTTGCTTTTTCGTGTTTCTTTAGAATCACGACTATAATATTTGTCGAACCTTTAACGTTGAATAAATCCAGTATGTCTGAAAGGACGGGTATTACAGCTAGATAGAACGGAAGATGGAAGCGCGCGTAGCTCGCGAAAATTTTTGAAGTTATAGAAAGAATTGTTACAGAACTTACTGCCTACGAACCTAATAAAGATCTATGTAGAATATTTTCTGAGCATATCAATTTCTTCACCACTAATTGCCTACATTTTGGTTATCTCATTTTTTAGTTTCAGGTTACAAAAAGTGGGGAGGACAAATGTGTTAGCGTCCCCTCCTCTCAAAAAAGTGGAGGGGACATGTCCCCCTGTCCCCCCCCCCAAATCAAAGCCCATGATTACAGGAATAGATGTGGTACCCAAAACGCCCTCGGTTTTGCCACTATTCAAGGTTCTTTGTTGACCGTGCCTTGGGCGAGAGTATGGAGAACATCTTGCAGTCTAAACACTCTAGGTGGCAGCCTAGAGACAGCCTAGTGGCAGCCTAGCACAGTCTAAAACGCAAACGCGTTGTCATCCATCTGCAATGCTTAGGGCGCAAGTTTATGGAAAAGAAAACACGACTACTTTTAAATTCCATACGCAGTAGATAACAGAAAGTCCGTCGCATTCTGAAAAGCAAATAAGATGCTACACTTTTTACCACAGTGATTGTGGTGTCATTATGCCAGGGCGCAAATTGCGAACGGTACATTCGGGGTGTACTGGTCAATGCAACTGCAAGTAACTACTTGCAAGTTAACTACAGTCGGCATTAAAAGGCATAAATTATCTGGGATTTTCCTTTCCTCAAGAAGCCTTAAGTTATTTAAGTTAATGTCAAAGAAAATGGTCCTCGACCTGTAAAACCAAGAAAAACATCAATTAATTGAAGAAGAGATGCCTAGCTTTGGGCTTCGGTGCCGTCCATTTCATTCACGAATTTCCCTTCTGTCATGCACTACAAGAAAAGTTGTTTGTCTGACTTAATTCTGTACGAACTACGAACATGATTACTTGCTACTCGTTCACTATACAATCACAACGATACAGCGGACGTTTTCTCACCTCCAAGTGATGTCATGTTATTTATATATTCACCGAGAAAGCCAAGGTAAGGGGATAATCTGCTTTCGTGAGCTAGTATAATTAAATAACGCCATTGGGTCTATCCTGCACAACACTCGCTTACTTGTCTCCTGTAAGCAGCGTGTGGCCACGACCAGGGTAAACAGAGATGAATATTTTTAGTTCATTTTTGCTGAATGAAAACTCCAAAATTTATCTTGACAGGTTCACAAAAATAAATCTAGTGTACCTTGTACACATTTTTGTACGTATAGAGTTGATGGAATACGTGAAAACCAATGCCCCGATGTGAATATGAATCACGAATTGAAAGAGGCCACAGGGGAAATCAACCTGTTGCTATGGAGTAAGGGCTTATGTCATCAGTCTACATTGACGATGATTAAAGTTTCATCATAAAAAAACAGTTGAGTAGGCCTTGAACAATAAATGCGAAGCGTTGCGTCACGCTTCAAATTAATTTGAGACATTACGCACAGATGAGAGAGAGTACACACCGTTGCAATAGAACCTACTAAACGTGTATGACTAGTACTTAAATGAAGGCAGAAATCCACTGAGACCAAAGAGAGCATGTCGCAACGGTTTGGAAAACTGGAACTCCTTGCCCAATGACGGTTCAGATTCCCATTCTTACAGCACATTTTTGTCATGACAGATGTAATTTTGAAATTTCTTCACTTATGTTTGTTCTGAGTTTCCATATTTTCGCGCGTCCCTATTTTCGTGCAGTACCCGCCTGCATGCTTAGGCCTACATAGTATGTGAAGATCGCCTACTTCGCAAAAATAGTGGTCTCCATCCTACTATACTCAATAACTTACCCGCCCAGTTATGAGTAATTTCCAAGATCATCTAAGATTTAAATTTTCAAAGAAAATAATAAGCATGTATTGTGAGTAGTACAAGAAGGACAAAACAACTTATATCATTTTAAATACGTAAGTAGCAAGTTATATGACCATTGCAACGGAGTGAGAAATGAGACTTGGACCTGAACCATTGTCGTATATTAAGCTTTTTATATATTTTTTAATTTTAACTTATGTTCTTAAATGAATGGATTAAGTGAGTGCCTTTCTATAAATTGGTTGCCATTTTGCTGGTAATAATCGTCTAATTTTTATTTTAGGCGGTACCACGGAGGGTGTCCCCTTGTAAAAGAACTTGATGCAAATACAAATATCCTGCCCCTCAAACTAAGTAGTAGTTGGCCACGGGATGTTTAATCGTTTGGTGATCGATCAGTGGCTTAGCCTGACTTTTCGAAGAGGAAGGGGTCCAAAGTTCCGCCGGAAGGGTACACCAACATGAACGACTGAGCGGAGCTGGAGGCGTCGTGATGACGCAAAGAGCTCCCTTGTAAGTGTTAGGTTCAGGGGCCTACTGTAAGGCCCCTTGCGGGGTCAGGGGACAACGCCCCGGTGTAATTTCAGAGGAGGCCCCCGGAGGAACTGGAGCTTCACATACATACATAACATAAAACAACCAAATATTGTACATAGGTTTATGTTTATAGGCCTTCTTACTTCTTGGAGATACCTACGTACACATATGTTTACTACGTTTCGTATACAATATTTTCTAAAAGCAAGTCTTCATCCCTCCCCCCATCCACCTTGTCCAACAAGGGAACTCCCTCCGAATCAACAAAATATCGTCCTTTTTGTGTTGGTCACTATTCATGCTCAATAAGCCTACTTGCTGAGCTTTTCAAGTTGTTCCCAGTTAATTAAACTTCGTCTGCAGGTGATGAGTGTTTTAGACACTCGTCAAGAACTTATTTGGCATACAACCGGTACTTTCCATTTATCGTGCTGACCAAAATTTCCCCTTCTTCAGTCGTTACAAATATTCATAATCAATAATCGTGATATTATTTTCACTGAACACATGAAACGTCCACTCATTTAGCAGCGTAAGGCTCCCGAAAAAATCGAAACTTATTCATATTTTTAAATTGGCAACACTTCCCCAGTAATTCTCAAAACTTTCACTTTCCAACCATTGATGATTTACATGATCGGGTTGCAGTTACGTGGGATCGTTAGTTCTGCAACACAAAGTAAATTTTGTGCCGACTAGACTGTTGACATTGATCGGGTCAAATGTTTTGTGCAGTGAAAGTAGTTCTTTCATTTATGTACAATAACCTCTTGTGACTTGAATTCATGTGATATACGCTTCCAGTGTGTTTTTAAGTGACTAATAGCTTTAACACCCATAGTGATTAATGCCTACTATTCGGTCAAGATCAAGGGCGCCGCGGGCGAGCACGTCTACCCGCTGCCTTCCCATGAACTGCAGCCACAAACCCGGCTGGAGGAAAGCGTTACGGCTCAAAAGAAGGAAAAATATTAAATTTGGGAAGTTCGATAGTCTGATAGCGGACTGTGACAACAAATGAGAGTCCACGCAACAGGCTGTGCGGTCTCAGTCATAGCAACTATGTCCGTGTCCACTCATCATGAATCACTGATCACTGATCACGGTATGACAAATAGGTCACGGCGTACCATGCAGGCACAGTATGTCAGGGTAGGCCTTTATCTACTGTATATACAACCAAGGGATTCATATCCAAAAGTTGTGTAACTTCGTTTCAGCGTTTATGCAGAAATCTAAATTGCCATTTTCTTGTACTTACAGTATATAGGCCTACTGCTTAGCCTACCTGTTGCCCCGGCGAGTGCCGCAGTTTGTCAATCATCAGTCACGAGTAAGTAAGCAAGGAGGGTTAGGCACTATTAGCATTGGAAGCACTACCTCAAAAGTAGTGATTCTATGCTTAGTATCATTCAGCAACGGAAAGTTAAGTAAATTAATTCTCTACAGTGCACATAGGCCATTGCCGACCTAGTGTGGGAAGCCAAAGCGACTCAAATACTAGGTCAGGAGACTGCGGACTTAAGCCGGTCTTTCGTCAGTCAGCACTAACATTCAATAGTTCAGACCGAGTAGCCAGTAGACAGTCAGCACTATAGCCTAGTAGACTAATTGTGCAGTTTAAGAAGCTGCTCTTAGCATGGAAGTACTAGTAGTACTTCCATGCTCTTACACACCAAAAAACCTCGGGACCGAGTTGGAAATCCCTCAACAGATTGACGAAGTCGCAAAACTTTTTGCTGCAAATTCGCGAAAATCACTTCTTGTCACACTGTTAACGAGTTTTCTGCGAGGGTGTGACTTCGAGTTCGTCAAGAATTTTACGATTTTGTCATGACCCAGTTACGAAGATGATACCACTTGAACGAGGATGATGCGAGTTCACTTAGAGCTTCTTGAAGTCACTACGATTCAGTTGCTTGTACGATTCGGTATGAGGTAGCCTAACCGACTTCAACGTTTGGCGTGCGACTTGAAGGTAATCAGGTGGATTTTCATTTTAATTTCACTTGAACAGTTGAACAGTTGAAGTTAACTAGTTTGCCTCGAGTTGTGTGAGATTCATTGGCGGCAATCCCGCGGGGGACAGGGATATATATCCCCCAATATTTGAGAAATCGCCCATTGACTTTAATTTTTCACACACTCAGGAAATTATTTGAAAATGGGGTCATTTCCCCCAATATTGAAAACAAATCGCCACCGTTGGTGAGATTCCTGGGAATTACTAAGACAAGTTTATTACGGTACGGTATTAAGTCTACGAGTACCACATCAGCTACGCTGCGCGTTTTGTGAACGAGATGCATGCGAGGTTTATGACTTAGAAGCTAGTGGCACGAGTTTGTTACGGGACGCTCTCGAGTTGGCAACTCGGGGTCGAAATTTCAATCTTTCTGCTACGAGTTTTCCTCGAGTTACCACCCGAGCTGTCTCACGAGTTATCCCGAGTTTTTTTCGAAATAACGATAAACTCTCGAGGCTCCTGGCTACTCGTGACCAGTTTCTTTCTGTGTGTGAGAGCAGCTTTATCTACTCGCGATGAGCAACTAACTACGTATAATGACTTCTAACTACTCGTTTGTTTAAGCAAATCGTTTAACTGACTAACTTGTCTGACTGATATTCTCGTGCTGAGTGACAAACTACTCATTCCAACTACATGTGCTGACTCTGTTATACTCGCGCCGACTAAGAAGTGCCGTCTGATCAGAGAGCTGGAAGGTCTTCCAGGGCCCTGGTCTTACGGTCTGACCCAGGTACTCGTGCAGGGTGACTTAGTCAGTTTATCTTCACAGCACGTGTCGAATATGCACTTCTCTTTTGGCTATATGCTCGTACTTCGTCTGTAGTTGGTATCATTTTCAAATAGCAATTCCCTGCTTAAACTGCATGAGTAGTTAGGAGTAGTCACTCAGCACGAGCAGATAGGTCAGACACTACGATGAGTTATTTAGTGAGTGCATGCTTAAACAACAAAAGCAGTTAGAAGTCATTAGGAACTTAAGGATATAAACAGTGCTGTATCAAGCCCGTAGCCAAGGGTTTCCAGGGGGTGACTCCCCCAGTAGAAAATTAAAAATTACAATTGCCTGATTGCATTTTAGTATGTCTCGCCCCCTCCGAAAATATTTCGTCCCCCTTGTCTGGCTACGGGCCTGGATGGCGAGTCCACTTCACCAGATTCCGGGCCAGTTCCGTTTCCAGTAGCCACCAGTCCGGGCCAATGCTCTCCGACTTTAAGCCAATCCGGATTCAAAGTCCCCAAATTCCAGGTCCCCCAATTCCGAAAACATTCCGAGATCGGTCATTTAACAAAGAAACATTTCGTTCAAATACTTTTTGTACTATTTTGCAATTACACTCAACTTAAACGGGCACTTTAGGAGCCTATTTCATACTCTACCGTAAATCAACTTGTAAATTTAGTTGACTGATTGTGACCACTAAATGTGTTAAATTTACACCTATGACAATGTAGCCTTCAGTAAAATTTATGAAACTTCCATTTTGGTGGATTCAGCTGGAATCCGAGTGGGCTCTAAGTTCGAGTCCATGCAGATGCAAACCATTTCCGGACAGTTCCTTTACAGGGACCTCTCAATTATGGGCCAATTCCAACCTGTCGAAAAACGGACATGAGTCCGGACTCGAGTCCGAGTCAAGACTCGGAGGATACAGCCCAGGTAACTAGTTATTTTGCACGCAGCGACTAGATAGTCAGCACGAGTAGTTAGGCATGGGGTTACACGGTCCGACAAGTTCGGTAGAATCATTTTCGGGATCTTTGAGGGTTGTCAGGTACAGATCTCACTAGATGGGAAACTCCCTTAAAAGTATTTGAGTTTTGTACTGCATTTCTCTTTATTTGACAGTGTCGCTTCACAGAAATTTTACATTCAATGATCAGATGCCATAAAGGCCCAGTACCTGGACAATTGATCTGCTTGAGGTAGTCTAGCACAGCTTATAGTTCGTCTTGTAAAATTTTCAGTTCAGCTGCTATATTATGGAAATGGTTGATCGGTCTCGGAGTGGTACGATCTAAACTCGGAATAAGTCCAAGAGGAAACGACTAGTCCTTACAATATCATTACAGCCTGTAGAACTCATCACCGCCTTTCAAAGAAGGCAGCGGCATATAATATCCGTCTCATGACATAACGTATATATGAGTAATCATGTATGTGTGCTGGCGCCCCATATGGCAGTACTACCTACAGCCTCCTTGCGCTGCGTCAGCTCCATCTCTCATTTATCTTCTCAAATCAGTGATTAGATAGACCTGCGTGACTGTGAGGCCAACTCTTTGAACAAGCTCACGGCTAGTTAATTCTCAACCTGCTCCTTGAACACATTAAAGGGAAAATACAGTCAATATCAATTAGTATACCCCGGTATTCTTATTCATGATTTTCCTTTTTAATCATGTAACAACATTTCTGTTACTAAATTGTCTTTTTACACAGGATGGCTTCATGATTTTCCTTCAAAGTGCAATGTTTATTTTCTGAAAAGTCATGAAAAATACTTGCACGAGAAATAAGAGGATATTCGTTACAATTAGCTGATGTTTCAAAATAAGTTTTGAGCGACTGCACTTCCCCTTCACGGAACTTTTAGGACAAATCTGGCCTTGACAACTCCCTAGACAAACAATAGGGATGACCGATCGTGCGGGATGCGGGAGGGCAGTGCTGTACTGTTTTCTGCTGGCAGCTATCGCATGAATTGACTTTCAGTCAAATTCTTGTAGCGGTGCGCGATTCCCGGCCCGTGGCGGACAGTCAACGCAGTTGGTGGCCCTCCACGCAAAACCTCACCTCCGACTCAGTGCATGACCTCATGCGCAGTTAATCAAATTCAGTAGAGTAAATGGGACTGATCACTGTCTTGGGTGAGGGGTCTAAGGGGAGGGGGTGTACACCCCTCTCCTTTGGAAAATTTTTGGATTTTTGAGGGTCCCTAGGTGCAATTTGGTGCATCATTTTGGACAAATTTTAAGGTAAATTACTGCAAATTTTTGCCATTTCTTACAGAAGGGACAAATAAGGGGTTTTCGTACTTGGATTGTGGGGGGGGGGGGGCTAAAGTATACTTCCGCCCCCATAAATTTCTCGGGGCAAGCTTCCTTGTACTAGGTGATTTTGCAAAGCTGAATCTTCATAACATTTAGGGCCTATCCTTTCCGTTTGACTATTTTGTGGAAATGTGAACTTGTAGCCTATGCTTTTGCATGTTCTGTCTCGGTCCCCCTCAATGCCTTACTTGTCATCCGTCCGTCAGGCCACCGTGGCTCGGGAGTTGGGAAAAGCTTAATTAAAGGGCAATTCTCGTCATCCCAGACAGTTCCAATTCTCCCAACTATGCAACTTGTAACTCCTCCCATAAACTATATGAAGCTCCTCCCTGTGCAAACATAAGCCTATTTTATTGCTTAAAGCCATGTCCTGGTGAGAATACAAGGCTATAACGTGTAATCTAATCACTCTCTCTGCATTGTGTGGAATGTGAGCTACTCTGTATTTTTTTTTTTTTTTTTTTGAAATTTCAATCTTTTGATGTCAATCAAAAAGCAGTCACCAACTGAGAATTTTGATATCCCAAACTAAAAATATACTTTGGGGGTGACGAGTACTTGTCTTTAAGGCTTACCAAGAAGCGAGTTCCACATAAGCAGACACGTAGTGCTACGTTCAGACGTTACAGGAACTTCGTAGTCATTCGTCGCATTTTTAATCTAACGAATATTTACAAGACTGTTACTTGTAACTTTTTAAAAAGGTAATCTAAGTGAAGCTTTGTCTTAAGTCTAAAACATGTCTTCCTCTTTGAACACTCAAATTTCCAAAGGACAGATATAAATAGTAAGAACTTTGAGGAAACACGTCAGTTGGTTGAAATGAGAACTTTTAATGTGACGAATATCAACAAATTCGAATGAGATTGCCAAGTATAAAAGGAAAGGGATGTGCAAATTTACGTGTGCTTATTAGGTTATCAGACCACAAATTATTCGTAATTCACCAAGGACTGTTTTAGGCATAATAAAGTCAAAAGGATTTCTATGGTTTGAACTTCATTCAATGGCTGAGTGTATTGAGGATTATAAACTAAAAAGAATTATTATGGTGTGAACTCATTCATTCAATGGCTGAGTGTATTGAGGATTATAAACTCAAAAGAATTATCATGTTGTGAACGCCTTCATTCAATGCCTGAGTACACTGGGTTTTCCTTACAAGTGACGACGAGTCGCTAATAAGCCCTAAAATAACTTTCAATATCTTTTACATTCCATGTCATCATCATTGATTTCATTATTTTGTTTCGAGTAGATCTGTGTATCCAGCCTAATGTTGCTAGCTAGGAATTTATTTCCTTAGACTCAGTGGTTCGTTTAAAAAAAAACAATTAACATTGCAAATTTTAGAAAAAAACAATCTGTCCAATTTGAAGAAAAACGTTTGTTTGCATTCCGACTAGCATACGCGTAGAGGACCACCTCAAGAGGGGGAGGGGGTAGCGCTATTGCCCGGAATTTTCAAGCACGATGGCTCATAAATAGCAATATTCTACCCGAAAACAGCACTATTCCATCAGAATGGGGGGGGGGGGAGTTTGATCTCCCAACTCCTTCCCCTTAGATATGACACACAGGTCCACTTTATATCTATGCCACTGTGATTGCATATAATGTTTATTGGTAGTAGTTGAAGTGATATCATACCAACTTACCACGTGACATACAATTGCTGCACGATTTATAAGTTTAAGTTCATTTATACATTTATTACAGATTTGTCTAATCGATCAAATGAAGTTGTTCAGCTGGTACAGTCTGTAATCGATTGATCACGATTTCCTCGACGGTTGGCCTTCCTTGAATTTGCCACCCACAATCGCTTCCCGTTATATGCGCTACTACTGCAGGTCGACCGGTGAAACAATCCTTTTCCAGATAATACCGCTGAAAAATTCGTGTGTGGACTAGTTTGCAAGTAGAGTCATTTTGATACATCAGATGATCTGATGATCAGAAGGACTTCTGCAGGAGCCTTTCTTCTATATCACTTGATTCCTCTGTTTTAAATTTTCAACACAGTTTATTTGAGAGGTCATTGTCCCACACACCTCTTCTGTTGATGACGTCATTGTAAAGATTGCAAGCGTTAAAATTATGTATGCTCTTTTTTTCTCATATTGTGACTTAACAGGCTTCTTAAAACAAGATGCACTTAGCCTACGGCCTCCAAACTCCGTGCGATTTCACGACGGGATGGGGAGATCTTAAATCTTGTTGAAATAAAATGAGAAGCCTACTACAAATCATTATAATTATAGTTATAAAGGTGAGTAACAAATCCGTGATCAGATATCACCAACAAGTGCGGTAATCATTATTACGATTAATTTTAGACACAAGTCTATCTGTAGTTGAATACTGACCACGGCAGAGGGAGTCCAGAAATCTAAATTGAATGCGGAAAATTCCAACAAATTATGTACTCTTTAGATTAATTAACGATCCTTTATATTCATTCCATTGTATTAGGTTTCGTAGTTTCTCTTCGCAAAAAGAAATAACAAAGGTGATAGTGTCAGCTATCAGATGTGTTTTGTTAATTGCATTTCTGAAATTATTTTCAAATGGATATAAAATGAAGATTATGAAAACAAGGATAATGAATCTGGCCTATGGCATCATATTAAGCCATAGGCTATACGGAAGCTATTCGACAGGGGACGGGGCAGGCTTAACCTTGCTTCGGATTCGAACAACCGTTCTGGTGAGTGGATGTCCCCCCCCCCCTTGGGATTTATGAATATTTGAGGGTCCTTAGTTACAATTGAGGTAATATTTGAGCAAATTAAAAGAAAAATTACTACAAATTTTGACATTTTTTACGGGGAAAAATGAGGGATTTTCGTCTTTGAATTGAGGGATGCAAAAACCAAAAACATACCTCCGGCCCATTGCATGTTTGACTCCCTGGCTTCCTACGTCCTTGTATTAAACTTATTCCTATGTAACCACGGGCGGCGATCCCGGGGACATGGGGGACATTTCCCCCTAAATTTGAGAAATCGCACATGGACTTTGACCTTTCACACAGTAAATTATTTGAAAATGGGGTCATGTTCCCTCGATATTGAGAACAAATCGGCGAACATGCCTACGTCAGCTCTCCAGGAAATGGCAGTTCTCTTGAAGACATGGAATGCCACACCTGGGCATTTGTAAAAGGATGAAGATATTTGTAACATGTGTTTAGAATTTTACTCTCCTTTTCTATATCACCGACTGCATGGCCAAGTGGTTAGAGCATCCGACTTGCAGCCGGATGGTCTGGGTTCGAATCCTGGCCGGGTCATACCGAAGACTTAAAAAATGGAACCTACTGCCATTGTGCTTGGTGTTCAGCATAAGCAATGGAGTAGGGAAAACACAACTGGAAAAAGGCCGTGGCCGGCTCGACTTTAACCAAATTGGTTAGAAACTGGGCCGTAAAACCTCATCTAACTCCTATATCACCTCTCTTCTCCGCTCTCTTCTCCGCTATCTTCCTCCGTTTTGATCATTTTTACCTCCTTCGATATGGAAAAAGTTTTGATACTAGGGGTGATGTTGGAAAG
>WURT03504640.1:0-21661 GCA_009936505.3 Holothuria glaberrima | reverse complement strand
ATTCCCTAACAATCTTCGGCTCTATTTCCTTATCAAAAAACAAATTGTCATTGCAAAATTACGTTTCCCACTTAACATGTTTTTTTTTTCGGTTTGGCGATTTATTTCTAGTGTACTAAATGATCTCTTCCAGTTAAGATTAGATGTATTGAGCGAATGCATTGTATTTTATTCAAAATGAATTCTTATGTGTGTGTGATATAGATGAAAGATAATACGGAATGAATTAAATTTTGTAAATTTAAGATAGCTTAGATGCAAAATGGTGCTATCTTTGAAAAATTTCCGAACTGACTATATATTAGAAAACTTTCACGATTAAGTGAATTCTTAAACTTTTGGTTGACTGTAAGGGAAAGCTGTGTTGGCTAAGTGCATGGAGGGACAACAATTCCTTTCTTTGAAAAATTCTTGTTTAGGTAAGGTGGTTTAGATGCAAAATGTAGGTTTCTCAGGCAAATCTTTCAATTAATTACAAGCATAGAAATTATCATTATACAGTGATATTTTGGCTGTGGCATGGCACTCGTTATAAAAAAATGTGTTACGACAAATGCATACTACGAACATGGGCGGCGATCCCTCTTTGAAAGTGGGGAGGGGGGTATTGTCAGTGACACTATCTAAGCTCCGTGTCACCATCGGTTGGCGCGGAGTGTACACAGAAAATTTTGATAAAAATACCCCCCGATCAGGCTTTGCAAAGTGACACTATGACAACAAGTATTTCCTAAAAAATAGGCATATTGTAAAAGCTAGAAAAAGGTTGAGTGTTCTGATTTCCGGATATAGTCAGTAGTACTATCTAAGCGGAGCGGCACGATCAGTTGGCGCGGAGCGTAGAAAATTTTGGCCAAAAATACCCCCAGATCACTGGAAATGACCCTTTTCAGGCTTTGCAACGTGATAGCAGGGCAAATGTCAGAAGTATTTCCTAAAAAAGGGCCTATTTTAAAAAGTCTAGAAAAAGGTACAGTATTCTGATTTCCAGAAACAGTCAGTGGTACTATCTAAGCGGAGTGGCACGATAAGTTGGCACGGAGCGTAGACAATTTTGCCAAAAATACCCCCAGATCACTGCAAATGGCTCTTTCCAGGTTCAGTCCTACTTTAAAAAGTCTAGAAAAAGGTGAAGTTTCTTGATTTCCGGATCTGCTGGTTGATTTCATGAGGGGGGAGGGGATATGGTGTACAGTATCCCCTCATCCAATTTCATGGGGAGATATATATTACTCCATCCCCCAGGATCGCCGCCCATGACTATGAATTTTACCGTATATGCTACTCATGACATTATATTGCTCTAAGATACTATACTGAGGCGGGTCTCTGAAGAGGTCGGAGTTGTACATTTTTCGGAAAAGTGTTTTGGTTACAATAATGTATTAATGCCCCAATAATGGTTATAAGATATAGAGTGTGTACGTTGATAAATGCGCGCGAAGCTCGCCGAAATTTTGCATTGAAAATCGTCCTCAAAACAAAATTTGAGGGGAGACTTTGCACTGAGACACTTATAATTCCTAACAAAATGCATCGGCCAATTGAAAGGCGAGTCTTCCCCTGTACTCCACTTCTTTGCATTCTTGCAATGCCCTGCTCCTCCATAATGACTCCAATGCACAAGAACAATCGGTGTAATTGTAGAACTCTCAACTTTGAAAAATGCGAACATGTTTGAGACGGTATTGATAGTAAACACGGCCATAAGGTGAAGCTGCAAGCGCGCGGAGCTCGCGAAAATTTTTATTACTTTGATTACTGATATGTCCAACGAACTCAATGCTCATTTCCATTACTGAAGCAAGGAATATTGCTGGTACAATCCCAATTTCTTAGACCTTGAATTTACTGACCTAGCTTTTTTCTATGCATCAGTTTAGCGAGGGCCCCTCTTGGTCGGGGACCCCGGCTCCGCACGGTCCGAGCCCATAGGAGTTACGCCACTGTGAATAATCATTAACTTAAGATAAAGCACCGCAAAATTCCGCGACTTCATCATACATTGACCGTTAAGATTTCCAAAAGAAGACGAACAAAATCAAATTTAGTACGTCGTACGACATTGAGTCGCTATTTTCAAATACTTAATTCACAAACGATTTGTTTCCTTATTGACTGAATGACGGAAATGATACGTCATTTGCTTCAATAGTAATAGGGAAAGACGGAATGATAGGTGATATAATTTTTAGAATGATATTCATTATTTTTAATTCTTCGTCTTTCACTTTTTGGAAGTTTTCAATTTGCATTAAAAAACTATGCATGGTAAAAGTATTGGGGGGGGGGCTGCCGCTTCCGACGGCCCTGTTATCCCGAAGAGATGTGCAAATGGTTCTAGTGTCAAAAACATGGAGCGGTAAGGAGGTCGAGTAACACACAGTCCTAAAGTCAGGGGCACACACTCAGGCCTAGGCAAACTCAGCACATACAGTTGATAGGTTGAGGAAATAAATGTTAAAAGGTAGAGCATCACAGATGTTCTGCCTGAATCAAACAATTAACACATAACAAAATACATTCACCTGATATCTTCATCTAAACTGTACCATACACGAAGTAAGGATAATGGGTATGTCGCTGATTGAAAGAAGGGCCAGTGGTCTCGCCCTTATCTTAAAGGCTAAGTTATGGAATTGGAGGGTTGATATATGTATGTCCACTCTTCCAGAGTTTTAAATGCAGAGAAATACAAAACAGTATAAGGCCGAGCCTGATTAGGGCCTTCAGTTATACTTTGTCAAAGCTGGTTTACGACTGCTCATAGCCTAGTGGTATGGGCTACATAGTAATTCGTTTTATAATTTAGGGCCTTGAAGGGCAGATGTTTTACGACGCTAAGCGATCACGAACGTGGAGGAAGCCTTTGGGATCATGAATTACAACTTCAAGGTGGCAGCGAACTCAACAATTTAACAAATATGGTTTCTTTGCAAAGGCCGGTTCAGATGGGAAAACTGTAGATTTCTCTTGAATGAAAAACCCACCTTACTTTGACCCGGCCGGGGATCGTGCCCCGTCCCTCCCGGTTGCTAAGCTTTATTGCTTGAAATGTCATGGCTTTTATCAACTTTGCCACCGCACCGGGTGGGAGCTACTACTGACTAAAAGAGAATCTTATTGCTCTCTGGCGTGTAATGTTGCTCAGAATCTGAATTCCCTGAAGTACTACTTAGCAGCATGTGTCGAATACGTATCTCTTCGGTATTACGTGCGCAGCCAATGTATACAGGTGCAAGCAGTGGCGTAGCTAGGGTTTTTTCCAGGGAGGGGGAAGACCTAAAAATTTCCGAATTTTTTCTTCCTCTATACTACGTCTCAAGTTGAATGGTTTACATTTCCCAAAACATATAACACCTACACAATATTATACATATGGATATGCATTTATGTAATACGTACTACACATACAATTGTGAATGTTGTTGGCCCTAAGCTCATTTTACTACTAGGGCTTTGTAGGGACGTATAAATTTGAAACAATCGCCGAACGAAGCCAGGCGCGAATTTTTTTTTTACTTCTATTTTAAATAGAAGCCTCCAAATCTATTTATTTATTTAGAGGTGCAAATCAGCACATAAATTGATGAAGGAATGTACGTAAACTTATTAGAACTTTAAAAATATGGAACCATGAAGTTGGTCCTTTAAGATATTAACTGTAGTCCTGATCAGAAACACGAATAAAATGTGAATAAGCGTGTAGACTTCATATTGGAGCCAATATTGTGATTTTCTTTTAATCTACACATTTTCATTTTAAAAGAATCAGATTCGGTTTAAATTTGTGTTCAATACGTGTGTGCGTTATTTGCGAGATGAAAGCAGTTGTAGTGCACCTGTGGCAAGCAAGCGTAAGATGATAACCTCGCATTAGTCATTACTAAATTTCCCCTTTAATCTCATGCTTTCGCTATATGAACACCTGAGAGTCATTGAAAGTTTGAAAAATTAATTAATTAAATATCAGGAGATGATTCCTGCATATTTAAAGTTTAAAGTTACCATTGAGTAGCAAATGTTATAACTTTGTTAACTGTAACATATCAAAACTAAGCCTTCCTAAAACTCTTTCTTTAAACTTGTTGGTCACAATAATCACAATAAAATGGCTACTTATACTGACTTTTCAAGTACTTATCACAGGGACAGAACTAATCATTTTCTCATCCCCGCTAACACAAAACGAGTAAAGAATGTTATATTTCGTTTTATAACACCACTTTAGACGTTTTCAAAACGTTTTGTGTTAGCGGGGATATTTTACCTTAAATGGTCACTATTCATTAAGCTAAGTGGCAGTCAACAGTACCTACAGTCCAGAATGCCGCGTTCATGAATAATGCCCACATACTATCGGTTTTGGTTTTTTCAGTCTAGTCGAGAAACCAATGTGCGTGCGATAGAGTGTGTAGCATGTCAGTCGCCCCAAACATTAAACAATTGGACGGTAAAAAGAAAATAAAAATAACAATAAAAATAGAAATGGGAAACGGGAAACGGGAGGAATGCACCCTGCATTACTTGAAAGGTGTCCTTTCTTCAATCTGGGAACACTTTTCTGCCCTAAGTTTCTTGATAAGCTATGAGCTTACAGATTAATACCGCTCCGCTTAGACACTGTCACCACACAAAGATGATTCCGATTGTGAAAAGCTGCATGACTCTTACCTTCACAGCAGGTGTCGAATATGTACTCCCTTTTGGCTCCTTGCTTTAGCAAAGGAACCTTTGTAGTCAGCCATAGTTAGAAAGTGTGCTCTATTGTTTTTGGTGGAGGTCAAAGGACACATGGGGTCACGGGGGTCAAACACTAAAAACCTTGTTAACACGATATCTCAAGGTA
Source organism: Holothuria glaberrima (assembly GCA_009936505.3). Classification (NCBI taxonomy): domain Eukaryota; kingdom Metazoa; phylum Echinodermata; class Holothuroidea; order Aspidochirotida; family Holothuriidae; genus Holothuria; species Holothuria glaberrima. The sequence continues at coordinate 16,812 of WURT03504640.1, read as the reverse complement.
CAAAGCTTCGATAATTTCATAATTGGTGTTAGGATGCATTATGGTAAGAAGATGATACCTGTAACTTTTAGTGGAGGTCAAAGGTCATCTAAGGTCAACGGGGTTAAACACTCAAAACCTTGTTCAAACACGATATCTCAAGTTAAGAAGTTTGGATAGATTACTTACTTGATATGTGGATGTGTTATGGTTAGGTGATGACACCTGATGTTTTTGGTGAAAGTCAAAGGTCATCTGGGGTCACTTGTTTACAAAATATCCCAAGGTAAGAAGCTTGGATAGATTTCATACTTGGTATATAGATCCACAATAGTGAGAAGTGCCGTATAGTTTTTGGCAGAGGTTAAATGTCATCTGGGGTCATCGAGGGTCAAACACTGAAAACCTTGTTGTTGGCACAATATCTCAAGGTAGGAAGCTTGAATAGATTTCATACTTAGTATGTGGATTCCTTATGGTGGGGAAAATGCTTTTATTTTTGGTGGAAATCGAAGGTCATCTGGGGTCAATGGAGGTCAAACTCTGAAAACCTTTTTAACACTATCTCTTTAGGTAGGATGCTTGGATAGGTTTTATACTTCACATGGTTTTGCATTAAATCCAGCAGAGAACTCATGCGTTTTGTCTGATGTCAGAGGTGAAATCACCAGATGCCAAAAATCAAATTCCCACTCAAGAATTCCCAAAGTCAAATTAAAGCACAAAACTGTATCATTCCAGCACATTAAGGTCACATTCAACCAATAACTGAAAGAAATGGGACATCTTGCAGAGTTGCCAAGTATCTCAAATTTATGTGAATCTATTATCTTTTATCCTTACTTCTGCCATTATGTAAACCCGCATCAAACAGGTTACCGCTTTTTAATATTGCAGAAGATTCTTTGCCCACAAAGCAGAGGACAGTTGTGGAAGTTCACTACATGGTTATTTGACAGACCGTCCAGCCTTTGTCCTTAGATAAGGATATGGAAATTGGAATTGATTAATTAAATGCTACCATGGGTTATTAGTTTTATAAAGAGAACTAAAATTCTGATCATTTGGGTAAGATACCCTTGAGCGTGCAATTGTGATTGCTTTATTGAATAAAACAAATTGTAACTGTATACTTTCTGCATAGATATCCCTTGAAGTGCCTTGCCTATGTAGTTATTCAGAGCAATTTATTTATGCTTGAATGTGTTTGTTTGTGCATTGTCCACAGAGCAGGTTTTGTGCAACTTTTGTGAAACTTGGTAGATGGAGTAAGCATTCACTGCCAACAACTTTGCAGACCATGTAGCAGTCATCAAGTTACAGGCAAACTTCACATCAAGGGCGGATCCAGCCTCTATAGCTCATGGGGGAGGGGGGAGCAGTTAGTAAAGGGGTGCAAGCATATCCGAATAATACAATAATGTATGTTGTCTATTTTAATACAATCTTCACACAAGGTACTATCTCAAACGAGGGCGCGCTGACATTTGAATGGTTTAGCACCATTACATTGACACTTTGGACGGTCAGTGTGACAAGATTTTCTTGCGCACGATCAATTAATTGCTTCACTATAAAAATAATATAATTTACTGTCAGAATGTGTGTTTCGATATATGCAAACTAATTAGAGACGGACAGTGAGTGTAGTAAACAGAGATGGTAATGAGAGAGGTTATTAATACTACCGGTATATTCTGACGCCACCGAGTCAAAAATAGGGTACACATCTGAATCTCTTGGAGAGCACTATCAGTCACATCTTTGATGCCGTTAGATCCCTCTGAACTGCTGAAGATATAATAAGGTGAAGTCTATATTGTGTTCTCCTCAGCCATGGCATGAGATCATTAGTGGAAAAATGAACATTGTATAAAGAAGAAACAAAGAGGTAACAATTACATATAACAGGACTAAAATCTTGATAGGAACATCTCTGTTCTTATGTGGTATGCACTAGTCTCATTTTGCGATCTTTTTTGAGAAAGCGGTCCATCACCTCATCTGTTTTAGGCAGCATATTGCGGTAGACCAGTAACATAATGAGACTTTCTAATCTGTTTACTGTCATGGTGGACCGTGCTGCCGTTGATGTATTCTTGACTTTAGAAAACAACCTTTCTGCCTCCATTGTTGTAACAGGCAATGTGCATAGTATCTGGAGAAGTGTTTTTATGTTCTTCAATGATTTCCCGCACACTTCCCATGCACGGACACAGTGTTAACGCTGGATGCTTGACTTTCATCGTCTTTCCATCTAAGGTTAAATTTAAGTTAATATTTTACTTGACACAAAAACGCTGAATATTTTTTTTTGCCATTTTATCACTGAATATTTTTATATTACCTATCAGCAGTTCACCACAACCAAAATATTAAATTGAGTAAAACTGAGTTGTCTAACCAGTTCAGCAGCTTTACAAAGAAGGAATTAAGAGGTAAATATTTACCGTCTATCATTTTGATATTGTATCATCTTGTATTATCTTCATCTTGTCGCGCATTCAATATTACTGTACTATCAAGAAGGCTACAGAAACACCTGATTATCAAGAACCTAAATACCAAGTTTGAGATTCTTCGAATTTGAGTTTGTCCGACTAATTGGTATCACACACACACACACACATACAATTATGATCGCATGGGATCCTTGAGCCTTGGCGACAGACATAAGCGTACGGGACTCTTCAAATTTGGGGGGGGGCAGAAAATTTTTGCCCGAATCTCAAAAAGTTGCCCAAAGTCAAGGGCGTGGATCCATCTCCAAAGCCAGGGGGGAGGGAAATTTTCACCATATTCGAATCGCCGTTCTGGGGGAGGAGTCAAAGAGGAGGGGGTGTCCCTCTCCCCCTTTGGAAAATTTTTGCTTACGTAAGGTGGGCTAGATGCAAAATGGTGCTACATTTATTGCTAAATTTGAGTTGGATATATTTCCAAGAATTTCTACTTCTTTAGGAAATCTTTTCATCCTGCCATTAGAAAAACTCATCCCATGAAAATCCGGCACTCAAACTGGGCGAAGAACTTTCAAACTGGGCATTACTTTGACGTCATCTCGAAAGGTAAACCTTAAACAAAAAGATGTCCTTCGAAATCTTCACAGCCGAACAATAGACTGTGAGTTCACATTCCTTTAGAAGCATAGGCGGTCACTGGACCATGTAATCTGCAAAGAAAGTGGCCCTTTTGTCAGTTGTCTAACAAAGAAGAACTGAAGGACAGAATAAGTTTGTCCAACTTTCACGGGAGCGAATTCTCTAATGAAGTTGTTTGAGTTTTTACTCAGTTCTTGGGGTAAATCAGAACCACACTGCGCGAAGTAAGTGAACAGTATATTGTTAGACTACTTATACCATTAGCAAGTTTACTCATATCTTATGAAATTTTGATATGGAATTGATTAGGACTGTGCATGCCAGAGCCTTTCCGAAAGTTTGGTAGAGGCGATACTTGCAAATAACTACATGCGCGAAGCGCGCGGAAATTTTTGCACTTTTTTCGGGAATTCGATCAAAATTTCGGGAACTCAGAAGAAAATTTGGGCAATCTTTTCACTTTTTCTTCATCTTTGCCGAAATTTCACCTATTCTGTGCCCGAATTTTGGTCATTTTTTGGCCCGAATTTTCGACCTCAGAAATTTTTTGGGGGGCAGTCTGCCCCCTTGCCCCCAGTCTCGTACGCCTATGGCGACAGACCAAAAAAATGGGTTGCATACATGCTTACCGTGTTTGCCAAAGCTTGAATTCTGATCTTACGGTGGTTTCATCAGACAGGAACATGTCGTACTTCGGCAGGTCGCAGTTCTTCGAACGTTACAATGGTTACAAAGACTGGTATGAGTGAACTAAGCATCTTTGACTTCTGTTAATGTTTACGGAACCGGGTGCCCATGTCAACTAAAACGTGGTCAAGCATAGCGATGAAGACATTAACTTTTAAGTATTCTTTCGGTGGGCTATAATTTTGCTCTGTATTGTGAACACCGCGGAACATAGGGCTTTGATTCAGAAATATACATCTGCGCTGTCCTTTCCAGTACCTTACTTTCACTTAAGGAATAAATCGCATTTGGCGAACTATTATTGGTGAGACTCCAACTTTGACAAAATGACGGACGAGGCGAAGCCGAGTCCGTTATTTTGCCAAATTTGGAGTCGAGACGGTTTATGAGACATTAATAGTCCGACAAATGTGGTTTATTCCTATTCTATTATTCCTATTCTATCACGGAAAATGTGTGAAAAAACTTCATTTTTATCAGTTCTACGTTTACTGACCGTGTGTTGCAGAATAACAGTTCAGTGTTTAGCCACTCAGAGTGCAGGATTTTCAAAAACGGATGGCTAGAGGTGGTAGAATCAAGATTATTAGGTGACCTGACACTCTCGCCATAATTTCCAAAGTATCTAGGAATTTAAAATCTGTTACGCATTTTTGAATATTTATGGCAAAAATTGCGGGGTCTTTCTCATCCCATTATTTTATGACGTTAGAGGCAGCTAAAATGTGTGGCAAAAGTTCAGAAAAGCACAAAGAGCTTTGTAACGTTCGAAAAATGGATTGTGCACAACTTTAAGGGTTTTTGTTTGCATTGTTGACTTTGCTCTAATCGGATAGTGTCCATTAAAACTTGATTTCTCTTTGCACTGCTGTGAAAAAAAAACGAATTGTCTCCTTCACCGTATCAATACAGCTAGCCAATGCAAGTACTTTGACTGTCTGAGAGGCGGCAAGGTTGAGAGAGTGACTGGCGCAATGGAAGTAATCATCTAGGAGTGCAGCCTGTTTATCATAGGCTGCTCTTCCAATCCGTTCACTCGACATGGTTGCTGCACCGTCATACCCTTGTTCCACACAATTGTTTAGTGCCTAGCCTATGCAATTCTTCAGAGCAATTTATTTATGCTTGAATGTGTTTGTTTGTGCATTGTCCACAGAGCAGGTTTTATGTAACTTTTGTGAAACTCGGTAAATGAAGTAAACGTTCACTGCCAACAACTTTGCAGACCATGTAGCAGTCATCAAAATTACAGGCAAACTTCACATCAAGGGCGGATCCAGCCTCTATAGCTCATGGGAGGGGGCAGTTTCTAAAGGGGTGCAAGCATATCCTCTATTGTCGTAGTTTCTATCCGGAGTGAATACAAGTTGTACGTACTGTACATAACTAGGAACCATGATTTTCCTTTTCAAAAATTGGTAAATACCGTTTCACAAAATATGAAACTCCGTTTATGTCCATCAATGCTAAATATCGTGTTTGCAAGGTTTCGGCTTTTGACCTCTGGTGACCTCAAAACGATCTCTGACCTCCACCAAAAATGTAGGAACCTACCTATCAGTAAGACAAATTTATATCATGGTATGGTACGTAACAGGGGACAAAAAATGCACACCAAAAAGCGAAAAAAGAAGTGAGTTGGATAGGATTCGAACAGCAGACTTTAAATGATTATTTACGTCCAGCATACAGAAAATTAATGGAACTGGGAGTACAAACGACCAGCATTAGGCATGCCAAGATGTAGTACCTGCTGTAGCGTTTATAGCGTTTGTGTAATGTACATATACATATGCTTATGCACTGTTGTTTTTCCCCCAGTTACCATGATTCTTTATATGCTTGACGTAATCATTATAGTCTGCTATCTGTTCAGTCAGAATGAGAAACTGCACAGAACTTCCACTACACTATTAATATCGATAGAAGCTATTTCGTATCACCTTATAGTCATATCATCCTCCACACGTATTCGTAGTTAGGTAATGAAAATTATAAGGAGATGAAGGCCTATGCTGGTCTCTATAATTTTATCTGTGGAATGAAAACTTCAACCCTCTCTTCTCTTTAATTACGAAAAGACGTAATTATGGAGGTGCGGTCCACCATCTAGTTAACGGGGTTTTCACACTTTCACCTCCGGTGATCTCAGACGACCTTTGACTTCTACAAAGTATAGGATTCTAACTATTTACCAAGTAAGTATAAAAACTATCCACCATACCTAGTCTTGAGATATCGTGATCATAAGGTTTTCGGCTTTTAAATTCTGGTGACCTCTAATGATCGCTGACTTCCACAAAATAATGTTTTTTTTTTCCTCAGTATGATATATATATATATATGGCTAAAAATAAATTTTCCACACAGTTTATTGAAGAATTTACTTGTTATGTAGAGTTTGTTCTAACTCATAATCATTTTGTTTTCAATGAACAACATTATTTACAAACCAGTGGTACTGCTATGGGTAGTAGAATGGCGCCTAGATATGCCATTATATTTATCGCTGACTTAGAGGAAAGAATTCTTTCCAACTGTCCTTTGACGCCTTCTAATTATTGCAAATACATTGACTACGTTTTCTTTACTTGGTCGCATGGAGAAAACGCCTTAAACTGCTTGTATCGAAACCCACTCAACCAAAAAATTCACCTTGGAGTTCTCCAATACGGAAATCCCCTTTCTGGACGTACTGGTTGATAAGCGCAATAATACCTTTGTCACCGCGCTTCACTGTAAACCGACTGATACCCATACTTATCTTAATTTCAAGAGTTCCCATCCCAACAGTCTTAAGAGGGTTATTGTTTACTCTCAGTGTATTAGAATCAAGCGCATTTGTTCCCCTGAATCAGTGCATGGGGCAACAGGGGCACGTGGCCCAGGCCCCCCCCTCATTTAGGGTATCCTAAAATTGACAAAACTGTCGTAATTGTGATTTACAACCTTTATTTCTAAATTCTTAGCACTGATGTAACGTTCAAGTGATGCCTTTCCCGGCGGTTCACGGGGTTCACCTATGGAACATATTTGTCCACGCACATGGGCAGTAGCATGAGCAGGATTCTATATGTTACCGTGACGAGATCAAATTCTACTACCCCGACTTATCCTCAAACCCTTGACTGACCTCCTTTTGGTCTCAATTGTATGATTTCCTTCAATCTTCCCAATTTCCCTCGACTGGACTCGGAGGTGGGGGCACTGTGCACGCTACTGCATATACGTAAGCAATGCATGCGACGGGAACTTTGGAAAATGGAGTGAGGTAGTGGGGATTGATAATTCATGGACGAAAACTCATATAATGAGGAGTAGCCAAGTTAGCCTCATTTCTCTTAGCTGCAATTTAGCTGTTTTTCACGAGTATGCCACACGATGAAAAATCGTGGGCTACTTATAATTGTATGGAATGTCGATGTATGAGGAGGAATCCACCTAAATAAGTGAATAAATCACGAACTGAGCTGTACTGATGATTGACTTATGTTCAAGCCTGGCCTCTAGAGAAGGCGCAATATATAGAGATTGTTTGATCAAATTCACTTTTCTTATGACGTCTTTACTATCAGTTGTCGCTTTATGAGGGCAAAACTGTAAAATATTCATTCCTTCCAGGAAGGAAAACATCCAGTCACGCTGGCATGAATAAAAATGTGTTTGTATAAAAAGAACTGTCCGTTTGGGAATAATATATACCTTGGGTGTTCCGTTACTGTGTCCAGTGTTCCTAAGCTGTACTATAGGGCCCCCCCACACAATTGCGTGCCCCACACGCTTAGTCCGACCCTGAACACGTCGCCAACCAACCTTGCCTTTCATTCCTGTCCTAATGGGTATCCTTTTTACATTATTTAAAAGGGTATTCTATAAGCTTCGGCTCTATGCCGTGGCAATCTCTTACTTGAAAAACCCAAAGTAAGTAATTCTCGTATTCCTTCGGTTTTGTATTAATTCCAGTAGAACTGATAAACTACTCAAAGTGTTACGTAGAGATTTAGAAATTCTCAAGTCCGACACTTCCATTCAAGATCTGTTTAAGGACCCCCTCTCATGTCCTGTAGGCAGCGTCCAAACCTCAAATCCCTGCTCACATCCTCCAGACTCCCCAGTATGCTTCGTACTGGCAATCAGATATGCGGCAAACGAAGATATCCGGTATGTTATTTTTAATTACTGACCCCTGTTTCACCCCTTCTGGTACTAAATGCCGTATCCGGCTATGTCATTTCAATTGCGATACCCCAAGGTCGTTTATTTGATATGCTGTAATAAATGTGAAAATTGGCTATTAGTTATCCAGTTGCCGAACATTTCAGCGAACATAATCACAACTTATCTAATCTCAAGTGTATCCTTCTAGGCTTGAATTACCGCACGCTCAACAAAAAACTTAAGTCTGACAATAAGTGGATGATCAAGCTGAACACCTACAATAATGGATTAAATTTTGATTTAGGTGCACTGAGTGATTTTCCCTTTGCCATTCGTGGTGAAGCGTAACAGTCTGGGCTTTTGCTATCAGTTCACTGCACTATACTTTTCATTGTATATAGCCACATCACTTCATTATTTGTGCTGAAGGAGGCACAGGCGTGCCTGAAATGTTCACACGTATATAACTACATATATTTTGGAAGGCGGCCTGACAAATAAAGTTACATATAAAATAGCAACGCATAGGGCCTAACGGTGTACCCTAGGCCTTGGGCAGTACTAGTGGCAAGTATTGCTATTATGGATCAGGGATGTTAGAGTGCCATCAGTCTAAACTCGGGTCCTCCTATATAACAACGGGCATTTGGTGTTACATAAAGGTTCACAACTGTTTATTTGGGGACACAGGATTCTGATTGCTTCAGGACCTTAAACTTTCAAGCATCTTTGGAAATACCAGTAACAATTAATACTAGGCTAGCCTAGCCTTGGAAGTATAGGCCTAGTCAAGTCACAATGGAAACTGAGGGTGACTTAGGCCTTCACACAACTGTAGGCACAAGCAGGTCAAGGCCTGAGCAAATTAGGGCCTCCTCAGATTCGGAAAATATTTTGAGTGGTGATAATGGCCAGTGGTTAACTGAAGACGAAGTAAGATCACTAGAAGAGTCACAGAAAATGGAGGATGCCATCGATATAGGTCTTTCTGACATTTCTCGCCATTAATCCCGTGGGAGTGCGGCTTCAAAGTCATCATCTTTGTCGCTTAAGCTAAGGGAAGCACGAGTCAGGCAGGAAATGGCTGCTCTTAGGCTGCGTCAGTTGGAACGTAGGCAACAACTGGATGCTGAGAGGAAGGAAGTGGAAAGAAAGTTAGAATTGATGTCTATGCATGATGAGAAGGAGCGTGCTGAAGCAGAGGTTGCGTTCTGGCAGAGGGAGACAACACTTGAGCAGAGCGATGGTCTGAATAGTATTGATACTGATAAGGATGTTGGACCAGATCGTAGGGCTAGGTTGCGATATAATCCTGACTGGGGACAAAACACAGCAGCTGAGGAGAATCAGAACCAGACTGGTACGAATGGATACAGAAGTGCTACCCAAGTACAAGGCTCAAACCCATGGGCACCAGATTGGAACCCTCAGAGTGCCTTTAGGTCTACGGGGTATGATAGTAGACCTTGGTATAATAAGCCAGTGAGTCAGTCTAGGCCTGACATTGAGCCTAGGCCTGTTCTTGCAGGCCTAGGCTTAGGCCACCAAAATGATATTGGTAATACTAGTGGTGATAGGCAGACAGGTGGTAATCAAATGACAGGTCTTGGTTCAGATATTAATGGTGCCTTTCGGTCGATGTCTGAATCAATTAATATGCCTAAACCAGAGCTAGTCACCTTAGACGGTAGTCCAGAAAATTTCTGGAGTTTCATGAATTCCTTCAAGGCAAATATTGAAGGTAAATGTCAGGATGACAGGACCAGGCTGACATACCTAATTCAGTTCCGCACAGGGAAGGCAAGGGAAAGTGTAGAAAATTGTACATTGATGCAACCAGATGAAGGGTATGCTATGGCTAAAATGATCTTAGCTAATCAATTTGGCAGAGCCACATGGTCAGTAAAGCTCTGTTAGATAAGGTAGTGAATAGGGAACCCTTGAGGCCCAATGATGGGGTAGGGCTGTGGGACCTGGCCAGGCAAATGAGAAAGAGCCAGATTACATTGGATCAGCTAGGTAGGGCGGCTAGCATGAATAGCTCAGACACCTTAGTGAAGGTGCAGAGTCTGTTGCCCTTGCACCTTTAGTCTGAATGGGCTAAGAAGGCTCACATTCTAATGCAAATGAATATAGAACCCCAGTTCCGCTACTTGACCGAGTTCTTAGAAAACTCGGCACACATTGCAAGCAATATGTTTGGCCAGAATATTGGTGGGAAGGGAAACAAAAGGGAAAAGATTCAGGGACCAAGTTCTAGGAATGTTAAGTTTAACCAGACAAACGGTAACAGAGTTACTACCCAGGTTACAAGTAGTGTCCAGAGAGGAAGGGCAAGGGAAAACAAACCCAGTCCTAGTAGGCATTTTTGTGTAATGTGTGAAGGTGAACACAGTTTACATTCTTGTAATCAATTTAAGAGGAGTTCATTGGAAAGGTTTTCCTTTGTTAGGGAGAATAAGTTGTGCAAAAATTGCCTTAATCCTAATCATTTTGCTAAGGGGTGCTTATCAGCACCAAGGTGCAAGGCTGAGGGATGCAACAAGAAACATTATACTCTGTTACATATTTCAAAGGGCAATAGTAATGACGCTTCCAACGCCACAGGGGCTGAGAGTCTCCCTCGAGGCCAGGGCACGAATTGCCATACCTCTGAGGTCAAGGTTGGGCAACGGGTGTGCCTTAGAGCTGTCCCTGTCAGGATAAGGGCAAATGATAGGGAAGTCACTACATGGGCTCTTCTTGACAACGGGAGCAGTGTGTCATTGTGTGATAAGAGGTAAATTGAAGGTCTAGGTCTCAAAGGGAAGACAGTGAAGTTCGATTTGAAAACAATAACAGGGGTTAGTGAGGAATTTGGGCAGGAAGTGAATCTAACAGCTGAGGCCTTGCAAAGGAATGGGAGTGTATACCTCCCCAGAGTGTGGTCAGTGGAAAGGTTACCCATAGACCCAGGCAATTTGCCTTCCGTGTATGACGCCAAGGGTTGGTCACATCTAAGAGATATAGATTTCCCCAAAATAGGAGACCAGAATATAACATTGTTGATTGGGTGTGATGTGCCTGAAGCCTTTGGGTTATTGAGGAGCGTAGGGGTCGCAGGAAGGAACCATATGCCATAAAGTCACCTCTTGGTTGGACAGTCATGGGCCCAGTTGGAGCCAAGGGTGGTGGACAAATTTATGTCAATCATATAAGAGGTGAATCAAATCTGTCAGAACAAATAGCCATACTGTGGAATACCAATTTTGGAGATCTGTCTATGAGCGGGAAGGGTGAATCACAAGAGGATAAGAGGGCAAGGCCTAACAATAGGAGAATGGCCCTTAAGCGGATAAGTTCTCTAAAGAAAAGTTTAGAGGGAAATCCAGAACTTCATCAGAAGTATGAAAAGACCATGTCGGATTACATTGTTAAGGGTTATGCAGAGTGCGTACAAGGTGAGGATAGATCAAACACAGTTGACCAGGGAGAGGGCTCCAAGGGGGATGCGCACAATGTCATTTGGTACCTACCACACCATCCAGTCCTACATCCGCTTCAGCCGGAAAAGTTTAGGGTGGTTTTTGATCGCTCTGCCGAATGGAGGGGTCATTCACTGAATAGTCACCTACTTCAGGGACCAGACTTTAACAATAGTTTGATTGGTGTCCTATTGCTCTTCAGGGAGGGTTCTATTGCTGTGGCCGGGGACGTTGAGTCCATGTTTCATCAGGTGAGGGTGTCAGCCAAGGATTGTGATGCATTTAGGTTCCTCTTGTGGCAGGATGGGGACATAACCCAAGAACCAGTTGATCATCGCATGTTAGTGCATTTATTTGGGGCAGCTTCCTCTCCAAGTTGCGCAGGGTATGTATTACGAAAAACTGCTGATGATAACAGGTGTAGTTATGACAACAGTGTCATTGAAACTATCTACAACAATTTCTATGTGGACGATTGTTTGCAGTCTGTTGAAGGGCCTGAAGAGGCAGTAAGATTGGTTAACCAATTATGTGACTTACTAGGAAAGGGGGGGGGTTAGGTTAACCAAATGGATAAGCAATGATCGGTACGTTTTGAATAATATTCCCCAGTCTGAAAGAGCATCATCTGTAGTATCCCTTGATCTAGATGGATTGCCAGTAGAGCGCGCACTGGGTGTACAATGGGATGTGGAAACAGACAACTTCACATTTAGTGTCACAGCTAAGGACAAGCCTACTACAAGAAGGGGATTACTGTCAGTAGTGAGTGCAGTGTATGATCCCTTGGGATTTGTGGGGCCATATGTTTTAACGGCAAAGCTGCTGTTACAAGAAGTATGTAGGCTTGGGTGTGGATGGGATGAAAGAATCCCCGAAGAATTTGTGAGTAAATGGGAGAAATGGTTGGCTGGCTTACCAGTGCTGTCAGGGGAAAGGGCGAGCAGATGCTTTAAGCCAAAGAATTTCCAAACCCCAGTTACAGTTCAACTACACACATTTGCTGATGCCTCTGAGGCAGGTCATTCAGCCGTCTCCTATCTTAGACAAGTAAATTCAAAGGGTGAGGTGCACTGTTCCTTTGTGATGGGGAAAACCCGGCTCTGTCCCCTGAAGGCTGTGTCCATCGCTAGGTTAGAACTCACAGCAGCAGTACTTGCTGTGCAGCTTAGCCAGTTAATTGTATTAGAATTAGGTTTGGATCTTGCTGATGTAAGATTCTGGACTGACTCTACATCAGTCCTTCAGTATATAAGGAGTGATAGCAGGAGATTTCACACATTTGTAGCAAACCATGTAAGTAAAATAAGGGAGGTGACTGAACCGTCTCAGTGGTATCATGTAAGTTCAGCCCTGAACCCGGCTGACGAAGGGTCCCGGGGATTGGGTGCCGATGACTTGGCTGGGTCATGTCAGCGGCTAAATGGACGGGCATTCCTTTGGGAACCAGATCATGTTTGGCCAGAGCAGCCAGATTTTATGCGAAGTCATTGTATTGATAAGAGATTACCAAGTCTGGAGAATGATTCTGAAGTTAAGAATTCAGGCCGAGTATTTCAAGTTGGTGTAGTAGACATTGTAGATAAGTTCATAAGCTATTACTCACCATGGAACAAACTACGCAAAGTGGTTGCATGGATGTTACGTTTTAAGCAGTTTCTTTATTGCAAGTGTAAATCAAGAGAGTACAAAGGGGGAGCTCTCTCTGTTGAGGATTTTAGGGCTGCAGAGACAGCTATTTTGAGATATGTACAGGGTAAGGAATTTCCAAGTTTGGTGCAGGGAAATGAGGGACACTATGGTACCGGTAACTTTGGAACAAGCTTAAGGAAATTAAGACCAATTCTGAAGGAAGGGTTGTGGCGAGTGGGAGGCAGACTGGCCAATGCTCCCGTAGGCGATGATGTGAAGCACCCAGTCATTCTCCCCTCACGTCATCATATAACTGAACTAATCATACGTCATTTTCATGCCTTGGTGGGTCATTCAGGACCTTGGATGACTTGGACAGCTATTAGGCAAAAGTTCTGGAATTTGCAGGGTGGGGGAGCAGTTCGCCGTGTTGTCGGCAAATGTATCAAATGCAAGAAAAGAAATGCCTCTCGAGGTGAACAGGTAATGGCAGACTTACCTCCTGCTAGAGTCACACTAGACCAACCCCCATTTACATTTTCTGGAGTGGATTACTTTGGGCCCCTTATGGTTAAGCAAGGTCGTAGTCATGTCAAACGGTACGGTTGCCTATGTACGTGCCTTACTATAAGAGCTGTGCACATTGAAATATGTTCTTCGTTGGATACAGATTCCTTCTTGAATGCTCTGAGACGATTTGTTAGTAGGAGGGGTATTCCTAAATGTGTATTTAGTGATAATGGTTCTAACTTTATGTCAGGTGAAAAGGAACTTCGGGAATGTATCAAGTGCTTCAATCAAAGTAAAATTTGTGAACAGTTGGCTCAAAGGGGAATAGACTGGTGCTTCAACCCCCCTACTGCCAGCCATATGGGAGGGGTGTGGGAACGTTTAATACGTTCAACTCGTAAAATACTGAAGAGTTTATTGCAAGAACAGGTGGTTTCGGATGAGGTGGTAGTAACGGTTATGGCAGAGGTCGAATCCATTCTTAACTCTAGACCACTTTGTAAGCTCAGCCTAGATGCCTCAGATGATGAACCCCTTACCCCAAACCATCTGACCCTTTTAAGGTCAAATTTAAACATGTCACCTGGTGTATTTCAGAAAACAGACATATATGGTCGGAGGCGGTGGCACCAGGTTCAGTACCTGGCCGATGTATTCTGGCGTCTTTGGATAAAGGAATATCTACCCACTCTCCAACTGAGGCAGAAATGGACAAGGGCAAGTAGGAATTTCAGAGTGGCAGATTTAGTTTTAGTAGTGGATGACAACACCCCACATTGCCAGTGGCCCCTCGGGAGGGTGGTGTTTGTACTTCCTGATAGTGAAGGTATGGTCCGTCAGTGTGAGGTTAAGGTCGGATCCAAGGTTTTGAAAAGACCAATCGTCAAATTGTGCTTTTTAGAAAGTTCTGAAGGGTGTTTTCCATTGTTTAGCAATGTTCTGTATTTTTACATCTAGTAACTATTTATTTACTTTAAGGTGTTATTGTATCACTTGCTCCAGGTAAAGGGTTAAATGAACTTCCTGTAGTCAGTTAATGGGGGCGGGTATGTTGGAGCAAGTGATGTTGAAGCAACTGTTGAAATTTACTGTCGCAGCTAGGTTCTACTCGCTGCTTCCGTTTTGTGACGGGTCGCCCCTTAGAGCATACAGGGCCCTTTGTTTTATATAGTCTCCTGGGCTGTGCACATGGTCAGAACATGGGAGTATCTCAGACAGGGGGGTTCTCACACAGATGTGAACTGGCAATGGAGACAAAACTCTCTGAATTGTGTTAATCCTAGGGTCATTCGAATAAAGAGAACACATCTAACTTTATAGTGAACTGTCAATGTCATGTGTGGTTTTCGGTGTAACGTTAGCTTACAGCGATTAACTGTTCTGTTCAACGGCAGCCTACCCTACGGGGGGAGGGGCATCGGTATTGTATGTATGCAGTAAGCCTACGGCGTCAAGTTCTGACGGTGGGAACGATTTTCTGGTAAAATTGGTATGTTCTCAGTCTCAGATTGGATAGCAATCCTCACATCGTAATCCAGTGTTGGGGGTAGCTAATGGACGGGCCTAAAGTTAATGGAGGCTTGGAGATGTATGGGCCAGCCGATGCTGGATTTGGAAGGCGGCCTGACAAATAACGTTACATATAAAATAGCAACGCATAGGGCCTAACGGTGTAGCCTAGGCCTTGGGCAGTACTAGTGGCAAGTATTGCTATTATGGATCAGGGATGTTAGAGTGCCATCAGTCTAAACTCGGGTCCCCCTATGTAACAACGGGCATTTGGTGTTACATATGTCTCGTGCTCTTATTATGTCACCCCTGTGTACTGCACTATTTATCATCGCCTTTTATATATATATATATATTTATATATATTTTTCTAATTCCCCACTTAGGGCGAAAGAAGTTGTTGAAAAGTCGACCATAGGGCGAAAAAAAATAGGGCGAAAAACGGATTCCCCTTAACGTTTTCACACACTTTTCATATATAGGAATACGTAAACGTGTGGTAACGTCCTTTTGCGGACTCAATCTATATGCTATTACTTCAAAGTCGACGAATTTACGGACACCTATCTGTTAACCCGCACGGACGGGAGGCCATTGAAATAACGTTGATTATATCTTGGGGACGTTGGGGGGGGGGATATATGCTTATGTATTTTATTATTTTTTTTCGCCTTAAGGTAGGAAGATATAAAGACTTTCGACTTAAGGGGGGAATTAGCGTTGTATATATATATATATATAAAACGCTAATTCCGCCGTATTTTTTTTTTCGCCCTATGGTCGACTTTCTAACAACTTCTTTCGCCCTAAGTGGGGAATTAGTGAAATACATATATATATATATATATGTATATATATATATTATATATATATATATCAAGTACGAAACCACTATTTCTATATTGAGATAACGCGCTAACAAGCAATTTTCAATGTTGCCGTATTTTAACATTCACTGACCTCAGCCTAACCCCCTCACTAGCTCACGTTTACCGAAATTGACAGGTTTACAATTTTGAGTACAACGCGACCACACGCCAAGTAGGAAAGTATCCATGCTTCCTATCCATGTTCAAAGTTTTCGGTTTTTTGATATGTAGTGACTTCACACGACCTCCGACCTCTACCAAAAACAATGAAAATCTACGGTCCTCAAATGTGATAAATCCATAGATAAACTTTTGAGAAACTGAGATAAAATATCTCCTTTATTTGGCTCACGCCTTCTGGGAAGGTTTCTGATGCTGAGGTGGTTACTTATACATACACAAAATAATTACGATAGCTTAAAGCTGTGTTCAAAATAATCTAGTTTTTCCCTTTCTTTACTGTTTGCAACTAAACTCGAGCAAAATAATTAACACTTGCAGCTGCTTGGTTGGCCTTTTGTCAGCCTTTCTGCCAACAATTTACATATATTAATAAATTAGTTCTGAAATTTCTTGATATTTCTGACTTTGAAAATGACTATTTCTTTAGGCTGAGGAAAATCTCATGTGCAGCGACACACACATATGCACGCAATCTTACACAGGGACACACACATATATTCATGCACACACACACGTACAAGCAAGTCAGTGTTCGGATTGCTACTAAATATTTATATTAATTCCGCATTAAATAATTTAATTTTTCCATGTCACTTGTGACAATGGTCAATATATGGCTACTCTATATCTTATCCACTCATGGAAAATCCGTATATGCCGCATATCAAGGTAATTATATCCGGTCCATATCTGTACTATATATGGAGTTTATATCTGGTTGAA